>JAGVVM010019807.1:0-27976 GCA_019149425.1 Psidium friedrichsthalianum
ATGTTGTGTATCAAGGCTGCAGAATATTTTGGTTTTTGCATTCGATTTTTAAGATTTGATTAGATTTTGTTTAGATTTGAATCTACTAGATAGTTTCCTTTTTATTATTCAAATATTCTGTTTTGATTAGAATCCTAGTAGATTTAGAATAAGATTTTTTTGGAATGTATTTAAGTGTACAATCTTGTGGAATATAAGTTGAAGTTTTTCCCTTCCATACGTGTTTAAATCTCGCTCTTGGAATACTTCTGTTCTTCGTTCTGCTCTGTTTTGTGCATCTGAATGTCCTTCTGAACAATTCAGAAGCAACAACAATATTCAGAAGCAAACACAGAACTTCTTCTGACGTCCTTCTGAATCCTCCAAAACGCAACAATTGTATCAGAGCTCTCTTGATCTTAAGGGGCCGTTTGTGAGTGACCTGTGAGATTGATTGAGAGTGTGTTTGCATCCATAGAAGACGAAGGCAAGATGGAGGCTGGATCGAGTGGTTTTTCAGCCATGGCTCCACCAATGTTTGATGGAGAAAATTATCAAGCCTGGTCAGTGAGGATGCAAGCTTATCTAGAGGGTTGTGATTTTTGGGAAGCAATAGAGAAGATTATGAAGTTGCTCCCCTTCTTGACAACGCCAACCATCAATCAAATCAGGTATCACAAGGAGAGGGTTACAAGGAAAGCAAAGGCGAAGTCTTGTTTATATGCTGCTGTTTCACCTGCCATCTTCAGCAGAATTATGGTTTGCGAATCAACAAAAAGCTATCTGGGATTTCCTTAAAGCCGAGTATCAAGGAGATGAAAGGATCAGAAGCATGAAGGGGCTGAATCTGATCAGAGAATTCGAGAGACTTCAGATGAAGGAGTCTGAGACAATTAAGGAGTATTCTGATAAATTGATAAACATAGCAAATCAGGCAAGAGTTCTAGGCACTGATCTCTCTGACAATAGGTTAGTGCAGAAAATTCTTGTCTCTTTGCCCGAAAGGTTTGAGGCAACAATTGCCTCGTTGGAGAATACCAGGGATTTGTCTCAGATCGATTTGCCGAATTGCTAAGTGCTTTGCAAGCGCAAGAGAAGAGGAGGTTAATGAGGCTAGAAGGTAGTGCCGAAGGAGCTCTACAGGCCAAGGTACAGCAGAATGTTAGAGAGAAAGACAAGAAGTGGAAAGGGAAGAAGTGGAATAGTGGTAGTGGTTCAGAAGCTACTGCGAGAGAGAACAATGCTGCTAATTCGAAGAACAATTGGGGAAGGTATTCTTCGTGTAAGCATTGTGGAAAACAGAATCATCCACACTGTAGGTGTGGAAGAGACCAGATGTAAGATGCAGAAAGTGTCAGAAGCTTGGGCACATTGAGAAGTTCTGCAAAGAGAAAGGAGATCAGAATCAAGGTGAAGCACACGCTGCAGTTCAACAAGAGGTAGATCAACTTTTTGTTGCTTCTTGTTTCTCTTCTAGTACTCCATGTGATAGTTGGCTTGTTGATAGTGGTTGTACAAACCATATGACAAGTGATGAGAAGTTGTTCACTGATCTTGACAAGTCATTGAAGTCAAGAGTGAGGATTGGGAATGGTGAGTATTTAGAAGTGAAAGGTAAAGAGACTGTAGCATTGGAGAGTTGTGCTGGAACAAAGTTTGTTTCTGATGTAATGTATGTCCCTGAGATTGATCAGAACTTGCTAAGTGTCGGTCAGTTAGTAGAAAAGGGATTTAAGGTGGTATTTGAAGAAGGAGAGTGTTTGATATTTGATTCAGATGGACAGAAGTTGTTCAGAATCAAGATGCAGAAGAAGAGTTTCTCTCTGAATCCTCTCGAGAAGGAACAAGTGGCATTCAAGTGTCAAGCTAGTGATTCAGAGTTATGGCACAAGAGGTTGGGTCACTTTCATCACAAAGGGTTGCAGTTTATGCAGAGGAATGAGATGGCAACAGGGTTACCGAGTATGGAGGAGGAGATCACAAGGTGCAAGTCTTGTTTGTTGGGTAAGCAGACGAGACTTCCATTCAAAGAATCAACTTGGAGAGCCACAAAGAAGCTGCAGCTGATCCATACAGACCTCTGTGGTCCACATGCGACTCCTTCACTAAATGGCAGCAGGTATTTCATTATCTTCATTGATGATTATACTAGAATGTGCTGGATTTACTTCATGAAGCAAAAGTCAGAAGTTGCTGAGGTGTTTCTGAAGTTTAAGAGATGGGTTGAGAACCAAAGTGGATGCAAGATTCAGGTCATCAGATCTGACAATGGAACAGAATACACTTCACAGAGGTTTAACTCTTTCTGTGAAGAAGCTGGTATTGAGCATCAACTTACTGCTCCTTACTCTCCACAACAAAATGGAGTCAGTGAAAGGAAGAATAGAACCATCATGGAGATGACTAGATGTCTGTTACATGAGAAGAATCTGCCAAAAGAGTTTTGGGCAGAAGCAGCAAACACAGCAGTCTTTCTTCTGAACAGACTGTCTACAAGGGTATTGGAGAAGAAGACACCCTTGAAGCTTGGTTTGGTGTCAAGCCAATATTACGAAATTTGAAAGTGTTTGGCTGTTTGTGTTTTTCTCATATCCCACAGGTAAAAAGAGACAAGCTGGGAGAGAAAGCTGAATCTGGAATCTTTGTTGGCTATTGTTCAATATCAAAAGCCTACAGAATCTATCAATCATATACAGGGAAGGTGATCACTAGCAGAGATGTTCAGTTCTTTGAAGATGAACAATGGGACTGGACAGATGAGTCACAAGACAAGTACAAGAAGGTATCTCTGGAACCTGACGAGCTGGAGGATGATGTTCCAGTTAGAGGGACCAGAACTCTGACTGATATATATCAGAGGTGTAGTGTGGCTGTTTTGGAACCTTCGAGTTATGAGGAAGCTAAAAGTGATCAGAAGTGGTTGATTGCAATGAATGAAGAGTTGGCTATGATTGAAAAGAACCAAACATGGGAGTTAGTAGAGAGGCCTGAAGACAGGAAGGTAATTGGTGTAAAATGGGTCTTCAGAACCAAACACAATTCTGATGGCTCAGTGAACAAGTACAAAGCCAGATTGGTTGTGAAGGGATATGCACAGGTTTGGGGAGTTGATTTCTCAGAAACCTTTGCACCAGTGGCAAGAATGGATACAATCAGAATGACTCTTGCCTTGGCAGCTCAACAAGGATGGAAAGTATATCAATTAGATGTAAAATCTGCTTTTTTGAATGGAGTATTGCAGGAGGAAATTTATGTTGAGCAACCAGAAGGTTTTGTCGCACCAGGCCAGGAGGAGAAGGTTTATTTGCTAAAAAAGCTCTCTATGGCTTGAAACAAGCTCCTAGAGCTTGGTACAGTAAGATTGATGAGCACTTGCTGAACTTGGGTTTTGAGAAAAGCCTAAGTGAATCCACTCTATATGTCAAAAAGTTAGCATCTGACTTGGTGGTAGTGTCACTTTATGTAGATGATTTGCTAGTAACAGGAAGTAAGAGTGCTCAGATTGTTGCATTTAAGCAGGAGATGATGAAGATGTTTGAGATGACAGATCTTGGTGAGATGTCATATTTTCTGGGGATGGAAATTAGTCAGACTCAAATGAAGTTTTCATATTTCAGAAGAAGTATTCGAAGGAGATTCTGAAGAGATTTAACATGGAGGAGTGCAAGAGTGTAAGTACTCCAATGATTCAGAAAGAAAAGCTTCAGAAGGATGATGGTTCAGAACCTGCAGATGAAAGAGTTTACAGAAGTTTGATTGGCTGTCTTATGTATCTCACGGCAACTAGACCAGACATTATGTTTCCTGTAAGTGTCTTGTCTAGATTTCTTGATTGTGCAAGTAAGTTACATATGGTAGCAGCAAAGAGGGTGTTAGATACTTAAAGGGTACTCTTTCATATGGGATTAAATTCTGTAAAGTTCAAGAGTTTAAGTTGCAGGGGTATTCAGATAGTGACTGGGCAGGTTCAATGGATGATATGAAAAGCACTTCAGGTTATTGTTTCACATTTGGTTCGGCGTGTTTTTCCTGGAGTTCAAAGAAACAGGAAATAGTAGCTCAATCAACTGCAGAAGCTGAGTTTATTGCAGCTACTGCAGCTGTAAATCAAGCATTATGGTTGAAGAAGCTGATGGATGATCTGCATCTGAAGCAAGAAGAAGGCATTGAAGTATTTGTAGATAATCAAGCTGCATTGGCAATTTCACATAATCTTGTATTTCACGGAAAAAACAAAGCATTTCAAGATCAAATATTATTTTTTGAGAGAGGTGCAGAAAGCTGGAGAAGTAAAGTTGGTATACTGCAGTTCAGAAGAACAACTTGCAGATATATTCACAAAGTCATTCAATGTTGGTCGATTTGAAGTTTGAGAGCAAAGCTGGGAATGTGCAGCACTTGATTCAGGAGGAGAATATTGTGTATCAAGGCTGCAGAATATTTTGTTTTAGCAATTCTATTTTTAAGATTTGATTAGATTCTGTTTAGATTTGAATCTACTAGATAGTTTCCTGTTTTATTATTCAAATATTATGTTTTGATTAGAATCCTAGTAGATTTAGAATAAAGATTTGTTTTGGAGAATGTATTTAAGTGTTACAATCGTGTGGAATAATAAGAGTTGAAGTTTTCCCTTCCATACGTTCAAATCTCGCTCTTGGAATACGTTCTGTTCTTCGTTCTGCTCTGTTTTGTGCATCTGAATGTCCTTCTGAACAATTCAGAAGCAACAACAATATTCAGAAGCAGACACAGAACTTCTTCTGACGTCCTTCTGAATCCTCCAAAACGCAACACCCTACCTTGGCAACAGCATCTATCGCCACATCACTACTCTCACTACTCTCTCTCTCCCTCTTCAAAAGGTGAAATTGACCTGTTCTAATGAAGCCCTAATGAAGCCCTAATGAGGGCAATGAGTGGAAAATAGTAATTAGGGGTTCTTATAGAGAAAGGGGGGATTACAACCTCCACTTTTTATACAACATTTTACATCCCGATTAGATATTTTACTTTTCAATCCGACGATTAGCGTACGAACAAATCATCCCTTTTGAACACTGCGATTGCAAAAATCCAAAAATATGTTCGTAATGTGCATGTATCAATTCCTTCAAAATCGATTACTTTTTTCAAATCGATTTCAAATTGACTCGCACTTGTCTATCCTCTCCATCATATAATCCCAATTTTTTTTTGTGAAATTTCGTTCCTACTCTCTTTCTAATCCTAGAACATGCATCACTTTAATCTAGAATTAAGTACTTGAGATTGAAAATTTGTGTTTAGTAAAAGTGACAATTGTCCTTTTGCACATTCAAGATTGGGAAGTACTCTAGTGAAACAAGAGTCTTCCTGATAGACGATTGATAAATACACTTGAAAAGGACCTCCTTTGTCTTGTTATTTTCGTCAACCACCTCGAGCGCGATACACGGACAATGGCAGACATTATTGACCTAAACGATTTCCATCAATCCTGAATCATATTGAATCTCGTACCTTTCCTGTTAAAGCATATTTATTCCCCGTCACTTAAATATAAGGTTGCAACGGCTTGCACAATGCACATTGAGATAAAATTATGTACGCGACTGTTTGTCTGGAAAAAAAAAAAGCTTGAAACCGTCGGATGGAGTGGGGAGTACATGTACCAATATAAAAGCTCATTGTAACGCAATGTGTGCTTGTGTGGTATTAAGGGGAGAAAAGAAAAGGGTCGAATGATGGAGTGATTGGGAACTAAGGGTGCGTATGGTAACGCTCCAGAAAAAGTATTTCTGTTCCCAAAGTGTTTCAGGAACACTTTGGGAACAAAAACGCATATGGTAAAAAAGTGATTCCAAAGTGTTCCGAGAACACTTTTTCGAATGTGCAAATAGGTAGTATAGACCAAATCAGCCGGAAGAAACCAAGCGAGTGAAACCTATCTTAAAGCATGCCATAAGTGGAACGACTTTTCCTTTATGCATACCCGGTTCAAAGATTGGATCATTATGTCTACATTTTAATGAAACGTTTTGTCCTTTGTGTGTACAGGATCCCACCACCAATGGAAAAGCGCATGCGTTGGTATGAATGTGCTGCTTAGCAGAGTCGATTTGATCTATGGGGGCTCCCTCCAATAGTCCATTACGCTAAGTAGTGTCATTCTAAAAGAGACGCAAAATACTTAAATCAAGAACACCCACTTTCTGAAAAAGTTCAGATTTTTCTCAAAAAAAAGAGAGAAAAATACCCGCTTTGCAAATCCATCTTAAAATGTCTGACACGGCTCCTTCTGGGTTGTCTGCATTTTCTTTCTCATGCGACACTCGTTCGGATATTGAACGTCTAAGAAGAGAGAGAGAGAGTTAAGCCTAAGAAGAGAGAGTTAGACGTTGATGATTATGACGCTAATGGAAGGTTTGATTGTCTGTTAATCTAGTTTGGGTGGGGGACGTCTGAACTGCGTGTGATGCAGGCTGATGAACAGATTCCGCAGGTGGAATAGGCGAGAAGGTGAGGAAGGAAAGCGTTGGAAAGTTGGGGGAGTTTCAGCCATTCCCTCCTCGTCCACGCATCTGCTCTTGGCCGCCTCGCGCCGTGCAGGCCAAGCAGCGTCGCTCACAGAGAGTATGAGAGGAGACAGACGTGGCCGTACTACAGGTAGAGAGAGAGAGAGAGAGAGTTGCCACTTCATGTCCTTTCCTGTCATCATTCCGTTTCGATACGGATTCCAATTCCCATTTCTTGTTTGCTAATTCCATGGAGATCCCCGCACCTTTCTCTCCCTTTCAATTCCTTCCCCATTTCACCCCCCCCTCGCGTTGCGGTTCATCTGGGTTCTCAAGCTCAAATAGTGGGGGTGGTATATGACTCAAAGATTAGTCTTTTTTTTTTTTTATCGAAGGTGTCGGACCAGCATCCGTACGGATCGCGCACCTCGACTAATCCTCCGGGAGGGCTAGCGCTGCATCCCACCGCCACGAAGGAGCGCTGCATCCCACCGCCACGAAGGATTTCGTTATTTTATTTTTATTTTTATTTTTTTTTGGTATCGAAGGTGTCCGGGCCAGCGTCCGTACGGATCGCGCACCTCGACTAATCCGGGAGGGCTAGCGCAGCATCCCACCGCCACGAAGGATTTCGTTATTTTATTTTTTATTTTTTATTTTTGGTATCGAAGGTGTCCGGGCCAGCGTCCGTACGGATCGCACACCTCGACTAATCCTCCGGGAGGGCTAGCGCAGCATCCCACCGCCACGACCCTCCACTTAAATCACCGGCACCCAGCGAGGTTCGAACCCAGGACCTCTCGTGAAAGGACCAGAGCGCAAATCAGCTGGGCCACCGATGGGTGGGTAAGGATTTCGTTACTTGGTATCTATAAACCTCAATAAACACGAAATTAAACCGTTAAGCTTCAATGGGGCAATAAAAATTTATTCCATGTTAAAGTTGAGCCATGCGGATTTCGTTACTTTGATAGATCAAAGGAGCAATAAAAATTAGTGAATTTAGGAGAGTTGTACGGTATACCTTTAAAAGGTGATAATTGGATCATATTTTTTTTTTTTTTGCAGAAAAAATGATAGGCATCATGAATTGAGCTAAAAACTCAAACAAGCCCGGACTAAACCGAGTATCTTGGCCTTTTTTTCCCCCTTATATCGGGTCGGATTATAGATCGGGCCCAAAAAATTCGAGCCCAATTAGGTCGGGTCAAAAGCTCCCCTTAATCCTATATCACTCGATCTTTTTACACCCTCGTTTAAATTCGAAAGGTGTTGGCCTAACGCGATAAAAAATATGAAAATGAAATGAGATTACTAACATGTAAAGGTTCAATAAGAGATTACTAACATGTAAAGGTTCAACAGGAGAATCATACTTTTCAAGACCCATGAATAATTTGTAACCTTAAATCACTTAACATAAAGGTTTTGAAATTTGTCTAGAAAAATGAAAGGGACCTTGTCTCTAAAGATATAATTAGAGAAAGTTGGGAAAAAGATTCCAATTTCATGGTACTTCTTATCCGGAAGGGGGGTCTTTTCGTCCTTCCACACTTAAACCCCCATTTAAACCCCGTCTCTCCTCCTTCGTCTTTCCCCTCTCTCTTTCTCCCTTCTTCTTCTTCATCCCCTTCTCCTCCTCCTCCTCTGCAAACTCAGAGAAGTAGTCGTTAGGATCCACTGGAGAAATTAATGGCGGACTCCTACAACTTCTACGATTTCCTTAGCTACACCTCTCCCTCCTCCAAGCCAGCTTTGAAACACACACGCGCCACCACCACCACCACCACCCCCCCCCCAAGCAGCCAATGCACCAATAACCCGTCATTTACCCTCCTCCTCCGCCATCTCAGCTCTTCCCTCTCCGCCTTCGCAGCAGCCGAGGGTCTTCTCGTGCATTTACTGCTCGCGCAAGTTCGTCACTTCCCAAGCCCTGGTGTGGCCACCAGAACGCTCACAAGAGAGCGCGCCGCCGCCCGCGGCCACCAGCAGCCCGTCGTTGACGTCGGGCCGAACCGCGAATGGCGCTGCCAGAGCTTCTCCCAACGCCTCCTCAGCCCGCATGGCTCGACCCTCTTCAGACCGTCCACGGCCACAGCCCGTTTCTTCATGGTTCGTGGAGATGAGCTCGCCAATGGACTATGGCGGCGAGGATGAGGCGAGGATGACGACGACGTTGATGACGACAGAGTAAACCTCGACCTCTCTCTGCATCTATAGAGAAGGAAAAAAAAAAAAGAGGCTTCTTTCTTCTTCCTTCCTTAAAACGACTTCAGGACTTTTCTGGGATTTTTTTTTTTTTTTTCAGTTTTTTGCTTTTGTTTCTTTCGGTTGGAGTTGGAGTACATGGAGGCACGTGAAGACCTGGGTTTCATATGTCTGAGCTGATTGTGATGACTGATGCACATGATGATACTCTGTGAAATAGGAAATGTCAAAATCAAGTTGAGAATATGGTTCGTTCCTTCCCTTATTTTTCTGGCAACTCTGATCACTCCGTCGCTCTTTTCATTTACTAAAAAAAAAAACTAAAATGAGAGAAAAAGAACCAGAAGATGAAAACGAATTAGCCATACAAGCGGGTTTCATTATCCCGTTCTTTTTGTTGCGGAAAACGCCAGAGATGCGTAAATTCAAGCGCGAAATAGGAACGATGAAAGTAAAATAAAACGCACGAGACGCGATATACGTGGAAAACCAAAACGGAAAAAAAACCACGGGGAGAGAGGTTTCACTATCTTCAATAACGGTACAAGCCGTACAATCAAAGATCAAAAGATCTAATAAGATAAGTGAAAAACAAACGATTTCTTTGGCAAAAGGGAAAGCAAAGCTCGTTACAGAATATATATGCAACAGATTCCTTTTATATCTCCTTCCTAAAAAAAACCTAAAAGAATTAACAAATTCCCTTTTATAGCCCTTCTTAAAATAACCTTATTACTAATTTTGAAAGTCCAAAATATAACCCAATCTCCGACCTTTACTTCAAATCTCCAGAAGAACGTTTTAAACCAAACGTCACAAAACCTTTCTCCCTCACACCAATAAGTGACCCACAAGGCCACCCCGCTAACGCAAACCGATAACACACATCCTAAGCCTACGTGAGCTACTCGATGTAGGAAACAAGGAATGAATGCCATCGACTCTGCTAGTAACTCAATGGCAAAACACCAACCAGTCCAACAATGGCTTTTGAACTTGTCAAGGAACTGTTTGGTCAACATATTCGGCCGGATTATCCTCCGTAGGCAATTTCTTCATTGTAACTGTAAGAGCATATGCTACTAAATCAGCAAAACCATCCCTCTGGGGAGGCTTAAGTTGCCTTTTAGCTCTCCCTATCAGCCAAAGTCTGAAGTTGTTCAACTTCGTCTACTTCATCTTTAGACAAATCTGAGTCTTGTGCTCACTGCATCCATTTCTGACTGACTAAGAACATTTTTCAGAGGTTCTCCGTGGTATGCTATGTACTAAACTCCAACTCTTTCGTTGCATTCTCTTTCTGAATATATGTAACCTCAACAACTTTTTCTCTGATCAAGCATAGAATTTTCATCAAAAATAACATCCCTACTGATTATAAACTTTGGCGATTGAGGGTCAGAACACCACAATCTATATCCCTTAACACCATCTGCATAACCAACGAAAATGCCTTTTTTGGCTCTAGGTTCAAGCTTACCATCTTTTACATGATAATAAGCGAACATCCAAATACTTTTAAAACAGAATAATCAGAAGGTTTACCAGACCATACCTCATTTGGAGTCTTACATTCAATTGCGGTTGAAGGAGAACGATTTACTAAATAACATGCCGTGTTCACAGCTTCAGCCCAGAAATCTTTTTCAAGTCCAGCATTAGAAAGCATACATCTAGCTCTCTCTAAAAGTGTTCGGTTCATTGCTCTGCCACCCCATTCTGTTGAGGTGTATACCTGACCGTTCGATGTCGAACAATCCCTGAATCTTCGCAGTACTTGTTAAAATCACCTCCGAAAAACTCAAGACCATTGTCTGTTCTGAGACGCTTTATCTTCTTGCCTGTTTGATTTTCAATCAACATCTTCCACTTCTGAATGTATCAAAAACATCACTTTTACGCTTCAAGAAATAAACCCAGACTTTTCTAGAAAAATCATAATAAATGTCAGAAGATAAATAGCACCACCTTTAGATATAACTTGTGCAGGTCCCCACAAATCGAAGTGAATATAGTCAACTGTGCCCTCGTCGAGTGCACCCCAGTACTGAAACTAACTCTGCGCTGCTTCCCAAAAACACAATGCTCACAAAAGTCAAGTGAGACTGTATGCTCCCCACAGAGTAAACCACGTTTACTTAATATATTCATTCCTCTTTCGCTCATGTGGCCCAACCGCATATGCCATAATCTTGATTTATCAAATCTGAAGATGATGATATATTTAAAGAAACCCACAACGGTACTTCCCTGCAGAACGTAAAGACCATTTTTCTTGTTACCTCTCATCACAATCAGGAGCCTTTCGAAATTTTCAAAACTCCACCTCCACCAGTGTACATACATCCACTGGAATCCAAACTACTCATGAAATAAGGTTCTTCTTCAAATCTGGGATGTGTCTAACATCTGTCAAAGTTCTTACTACTTTGTCATGACATTTAATCCGCACCGTACCAATACCCACAATCCTGCAACTGCATTATTGCCCATCAAAACTGAACCACCAGTGACTTTCTCATATGTGTGGAACCAATCTCTATTTGGGCACATATGGTATGAACATGCTGAATCCAAAATCCATTCATCGTCTACATGACAATCCGAAGACAAAACAGTAAGAACATTGTCTGCATTAGTAGACTCATTATCCTTCACCAGACTAGCCGAATTAGAACTCTCCATCGACCTTTTCCCCTTAGCCTTAAGCAAAGGACACTCGTTTTTATAGTGTCCAAACTTGTGACAATAGTAACACTCAACTTTTCTTTTATCTTGGCCCGATCTAGACTTCGAACGCCCTTTACTATTACTACGTCTATCTCGATGATTCGACCTTCCCCTAACAACTAAGCCATCAGCTTTATCTGCACTACTACTCTCGCATTCAACTTTGTACGCATCTCCGCGGATTCAGCGAGGCCTTCACATCCTCAAGAGTTATGGATTCTCTTCCATACAACATAGAATTCACAAAATTCTCATACGAGCTCGGTAGCGAACATAACACAATTAGAGCTTGGTCTTCATCATCTAACTTCAAATCTAAATTTTTCATATCCATAACGATTTTGTTAAATTCATCTAGATGTTCTTGAATAGGAGTACCTTCTTGCATCTTTAGCATATAAAGACGCTGCTTCAAGAATAATCTCGTCGTAAGAGATTTCTTCATGTAGAGACTCTCTAACTTTTGCCACAATCCCGAAGCTGTTTCTTCATCGGCAACTTCACAAAGCACCTTGTCAGACAATGACAATTGGATAGTGCTGTGCGCCTTCTCTTCCATCTCCTCGATCTCTGCTGCAGTCATATCATTGGGATAATTCCCATCCAAGGCTCTTACTGAGCCTTCCCGACGTAACAAAGCCTTTATCTTGATCCTCCATAGCCCGAAATTGTTTGACCATCGAAGGGTGCCACTTCGAACTTGATAGATGCCATCTCGAACAAAAGATCGAAATTCCTTCGCTCTGATACCAGTTTTGTTGCGGAAAACGCCAAGAGCTGCACAATTTCAAGCGCGAAATAGCGAACGATGAAAGTAAAATAAAATGCACGAGACGCGATATACGTGGAAACCAAAACGGAAAAAACCACGGGGAGAGAGAGGGTTTCACTATCTTCAATAACGAGTACCAGCGTACAATCAAAGATCAAAAGATCTAATAAGAAGAAGTGAAAACAAAAGGTTTCTTTTTGCAAAGGGAAAGCAATCGTTACAATATATATGCAACAAATTCCTTTTATATCTCATTCTAAAGACCCTAAAAGAATATACAGATTTCTTTTATAGCCCCTTCTTAAATAACCTTATTACTAATTTGAAAGTCAAAATATAACAAATCTCCACCTTGACTTCAAATCTCCAGAAGAACGTTTTACCAACGTCACAAAACCTTTTCCCTCACACCAAGAGTGACCACATAAGGCCACCCGCCAAACGGTAGAACCGATAACGCACATCCTAAGCCTACGTGAGCATACTCGATGTAGGAAACAAGGAATGAAACGCCACCGACTCTGCATAAGTAACTCAAATGTGGCGAAAAACACCAACCAAGTCCAAACAATGCTTGAACTTAGTCAAAGGAACTAGTTTGGTCAACATATCTGCCGGATTATCCGCCGTAAGCACTTTCTTCATTGTAACTGTAAGAGCATATGCTACTAAATCAGCAAAACCATACCTCTGGGGAGGCTTAATTTGCCTTTTAGCTCTCCTTGCAGCCAAAGTCTGAGGTTGTTCAACTTCTTCTACTTCATCTTTAATCGAATCTGAGTCTTGTTGCTCACTGTCACTTTCTGACTAAGTAAGAACATTTTTAGATGTTTCCCGTGGATGCTCTACACTAAACTCCACCTTTTTCGTTGCATTCTCTTCCTGAATATCTGTAGACTCAACAATTTTTCTCTGATCAAGCATAGAATTTTCATCAAAAATAACATCTCTACTAATTATAAACTTTGGCGATTGAGGGTCAGAACACCACAATCTATATCCTTAACACCATCTGCATAACCAATGAAAACTGAGTTTTTTGCTCTACTTTCTGACTTAGAACATTTTTAGATGTTTCCCGTGGATGCATACTAAACTCCACCTTTTTTCGTTGCATTCTCCTGAATATCTGTAGACTCAACAATTTTTCTCTCATTTGGAGTCTTACATTCAATTGCGGTTGAAGGAGAACGATTTACTAAATAACATGCCGTGTTCACAGCTTCAGCCCAGAAATCTTTTTCAAGTCCAGCATTAGAAAGCATACATCTAGCTCTCTCTAAAAGTGTTCGGTTCATGCGCTCTGCCACCCCATTCTGTTAAGGTGTATACCTGACCGTTCGATGTCGAACAATCCCTGAATCTTCGCAGTACTTATTAAAATCACCTCCGCAAACTCAAGATCATTATCTATTCTGAGACGCTTTATCTTCTTGCCTGTTTGATTTTCAATCAACATCTTCCACTTCTTTAGATATAACTTTGTGCAGGTCCCCACAAATCGGAGTGAATATAGTCAACTGTGCCCTTCGTCGAGTGCACCCCAGTACTGAAACTAACTCTGCGCTGCTTCCCGAAAACACAGTGCTCACAAAAGTCAAGTGAGACTGTATGCTCCCCACATAGTAAATCACGTTTACTTAATATATTCATTCCTTTTTCGCTCATGTGGCCCAACCGCATATGCCATAATTTTGATTTATCAGAATCTGAAGATGATGATATATTTAAAGAACCCACAACGGTACTTCCCTGCAGAACGTAAAGACCATTTTTCTTGTTACCTCTCATCACAATCAAGGAGCCTTTCGAAATTTTCAAAACTCCACCTCCACCGGTGTACATACATCTATTGGAATCCAAACTGCTCAATGAAATAAGGTTCTTCTTCAAATCTGGGATGTGTCTAACATCTGTCAAAGTTCTTACTACTTTGTCATGACATTTAATCCGCACCGTACCAATACCTACAATCCTGCAAACTGCATTATTGCCCATCAAAACTGAACCACCAGTGACTTTCTCATATGTGTGGAACCAATCTCTATTTGGGCACATATGGTATGAACATGCTGAATCCAAAATCCATTCATCGTCTACATGACCATCCGAAGATAAAACAGTAAGAACATTGTCTGCATTAGCAGACTCATTATCCTTCACCAGACTAGCCGAATCAGAACTCTCCATCGACCTTTTCCCCTTAGCCTTAAGCAAAGGACACTCATTTTTATAGTGTCCAAACTTGTGACAATAGTAACACTCAACTTTTCTTTTATCCTGGTTCGATCTAGACTTCGAACGCCCTTTACTATTACTGCGTTTATCTCGATGATTCGACCTTCCCCTAACAACTAAGCCATCAGCTTTATCTGCACTACTACTCGCATTCAACTTTGTACGCATCTCCGCGGAATTCAGCGAGGCCTTCACATCCTCAAGAGTTATGGATTCTCTTCCATACAACATAGAATTCACAAAATTCTCATACGAGCTCGGTAGCGAACATAACACAATTAGAGCTTGGTCTTCATCATCTAACTTCAAATCTAAATTTTTCATATCCATAACGATTTTGTTAAATTCATCTAAATGTTCTTGAATAGGAGTACCTTCTTGCATCTTTAGCGTATAAAGACGCTGCTTCAAGAATAATCTCGTCGTTAGGGATTTCTTCATGTAGAGACTCTCTAACTTTTGCCACAATCCCGAAGCTGTTTCTTCATCGGCAACTTCACGAAGCACCTTGTCAGACAATGACAAATGGATAGTGCTGTGCGCCTTCTTCCATCTCCTCGATCTCTGCTGCAGTCATATCATCGGGATAATTCCCATCCAAGGCTCTTACTGAGCCTTCCCGACGTAACAAAGCCTTCATCTTGATCCTCCATAGCCCAAAATTATTTTGACCATCGAAGGGTGCCACTTCGAACTTGATAGATGCCATCTCGAACAAAAGATCGAAATTCCTTCGCTCTGATACCAGTTTGTTGCGGAAAACGCCAAGAGATGTGCAAATTCAAGCGCAAAATAGCGAACGATGAAAGTAAAATAAAACGCACGAGACGCGATATACGTGGAAAACCCAAAACGGGAAAAACCACGGGGAGAGAGAGAGGTTTCACTATCTTCAATAACGAGTACCTGCGTACAATCAAAAGATCAAAAGATCTAATAAGAATAAGTGAAAAACAAAAGGTTTCTTGGGGCAAAAGGGAAAGCAATCGTTACAATATATATGCAACATATTCCTTTTATAGCTCCTTATAAAAAACCCTAAAAGAATATAACAGATTCCTTTTATAGCCCATTCTTAAAATAACCGTATTACTAATTTGAAAGTCAAAATATAACAACAACAATGGCAGGCTTCTCCCAAGAGGAAGACCAGATCTATCACGTGTTTATCATGGTACATCCTTGACAACGGCATGCTTCTTCAAAGAGGAAGAGCGGATCTATCACGTGTTTATCACGGTACGTCCTTGACAATGGCGTGCTTCTTCGAAGAGGAGGAAGAGCAGATCTATCACGAGTTTATCACGGTACATCCTACCATTGGTATCGTCGACATGAATATAACGTCCCACCATTGGTATCATCAATGTGGAACAACAAGGAGGAGGGTGGACGCACATTTAATGTCCTACCGTCCTACCATTGGTATCGTGAATGTGGGACACAAGGAATTTGAGGAGGGTGGATACACCTTCGCAAAAGGGATAACACTTGCTCTGATACCATGTTAAAAAGTCTAACTCAAAAGTTTAAGTTAATAGTTGGAGGGAGACCACATAAATATAGAGACATATATATGACTCGTTTGTTGACACCTGAATTTTAATCATTTTTTTAGAAAATTAGTAAAAAATCTATAAAAATTTATAAAATTACAAAATCAACTTTGGAAACCTTAGCCAAGACTAAGGAACCAATTTTGAATAAAAAATAATTTTTGGTTTTTTTATGAATTTTCGAAATTAAAATGCAAAAAAATACTGAAAATATGAAAAATCATTTTTTTGGTCAAAATGGTTCCCTAGGCTTGGCCAAGGTCCCCAAAGTTTATTTTTTAATTTTATAAATTTTTATGGATTTTTTAAAAAATTTCTAAAAATAAAACTAACTAAAAATCAGGTGTCCTGTCGAATGCCGGAAGTTCAGAACCAGCTCTCATTACTTGCTATTCTTTTTAAGATACTTCCTTTTGGAACTCAAAAACTTCCCTCTATCGGGTTAACATTTGCAGTGTGGCTTGAAAGACACTTCTTCAAGACACTTCTTAATAATTAAAAAAAATTATCTTTTTATTATTTTTCAATTTTTTTCTTTCTTTATATTTTCATTTCTCTTTTAGTTTTTCCTTTCTTCTATTTTCTTTCTTTTTCTTTTGTCTTTTTTCCATGGGCCCTCGCTAGCCGTAGTAAAAAAAAAAGTAAAGAAAGAAAAGAGCAAAAAAACAATAATTAAAAATATTCAAATGTTATTAAAATTTCTCCACATTAGCAACAACCATCTTACATAGCACAGTCAATATCCAAGCCAACAATTTTTAGCAAAATTGATCGAATAGACTCAATTGGTATAATGTAAAAAGTTTAGGACTCAAATGATATCAACATCAACATCACCTTTATCCCAAACTCAATTGACATAATTAAAAAATTTATAACTGAACAAGTAAAAATGCAATAAGTTTAAGATCCTTTTGGTTTTGATAGTGGCATGTCTTCTTTTGGACATTAAATTAATGTCGGTACATTTAAAAGAATATTAAATCAATATATCGGGGGTGAGGACAAAGGAAAGAGCCTACGTTGAATCAATTGATTCGTCATGGCAGAGAAGAAAAAAGGCGCACAGACCAAGTTCGATGTTTCTACATAGGAGTTATGAAGCCAAAATCGGATTAAGAAAAATACAATCTCTTTGTCTCTACTAACTATCAAAGAGTCGCTTTTTTTTTTTCATATGGACAAAATATTTCTTGATCGGTTTTAGGTTGGATGGGCATTAGGATGTGCATGTCAAAATTTCTATTTTAGATATCAACTTCTAAACAAAAGTTGATTTTTCTACTTTTTCTTTTGAGTAGAATTTGATTTTTCTATTTCTGGATAGAAATAATTTTTTTTTACTTTAAATGACTCTAAAAATAATTTTGGAGCAAATAAATACTCCAGAAGTAGAAAAATCAAGTTAAATAACCATACCAAACTTATTTATGCTCCAAAAGCACTTCTGGAATAAAAATTTTACCTCAGAAGTGTTGTCATGCGCGTGCGGATTCGCCTAGAGAACTCTCTCTCCCCTTATATACCCGCAATTGTGGTTGAATTAAGAAAAAATATATAATTTAATTATGAGATTTGTACATTTCGAAGTTCGCTCGAGTCGATTCCTGACATCTGAAACTCTGGGGACAAGTGAGTTTGTCCCGCAAGTTCACTACAGTCCCTCTTATTCATATATCACGCGCGAGGCTCACCAAACACACTTTTAATTCTAGCAAAAATTCAAGATTCAAATGGATAATTACGAATGTTAATTACTCAATTTCATTAATCCCTATGCCTAAAAAAAACATGTTTATCCACTACCTGCACATATATCCCTTGATATAGATTTCTTTTTACATAAATTCTAGCTACAATTTAGGGTGTGTTTGTTTCCAGAAAAAATATTTTCTCTAAATTAGCTTTTCGGACTTTCATCTGTTTAGTTCACCGAAAATGACTAAGTCAACGAAAAACACTATTCGGTCAACGAAAAATTCATGCATAAAATTAGAAAAATAAATCCCTAAATCTAAAGAGATGAAAACACCTTCTGGATTCATATTTTTTTTAATATTTTAATATTTTAATATTATATTATTTGAATATTTAATATTTAAATATTAATTTTTTTTCCTTCTTCCTCCTGGCCATCACAATGGAGGAAGAAGGAAGTCAAAAATAAAAATAAAGAATAAAATACAAAATACAAAAATTATTTAAACATTCGAATTTTTATTTTTTCCTAAGATTAAGCCTGAAATCATTTTTCAAATGATAACCAAATATCAGAAAACGTTTTCAATCAGATATCATCAAATAAAGAAAAAAACCTTTTTCCTAAAAAAATTCTTTTTTCATAAAATTTTCTGTTAAACAAACGCATCTTAAAAAAAGTCCTTTTTGTCTTTTCTATAAGTGGATGTCTTCTTTGTTTCCGATGCGGGATACAATGGGTAGGGCTGAGCATGGTTCCAGGGTAGAACCGAGAACCTAGAACTGGAACCTGTAGGAACCTGTCTGGTTCTAGGTTCCAAGGTATGTAAGGTAGGTTCTAGGTTCCAAAAATTGAGGAACCTGCTCTAGCGGGTAGGTTCCAGGTTCCACCACTTGGAACCTGGAACCTGTACCCTGGATCCCAACATAAATTTTTTATTTATATATATATCTTCGCACGATCATACAATGTTCTATGGCGTCCAATGATGACTATATAATTTGGAGCGAAAAATGAAGAACCTGTTCTGATATGTAGGTTTTAGATTCAAAGTGGAACCTGAAACTGCTCACCCCTACTTGAGAATGATTGCTTGAAAGAGAGCGCGTGAAAAATGTAGCTACCCTGCAAAATTTCTTAGGACTGCATCCTGTTTCTCGCGTATCCCAACTTCATTAAAAGCCTTTTTTTTTAAGAACAAGCCTCTCCATTGATCAATAGGTTCTCGGGTACCCTGGAACCGGACCCTGAAACCTGTAACAGGGTAGGTTCTAGGTTCCGCGGTTTGAAGGGTAGGTTCTAGGTTCCAAAAAATTAGGAACTGTACTACACAACTCTTCCCAAATTTAAAAAAAAATTAAAATTGTCAGCTTTTGTACTATTTTTGGAACTCTCACTGGGTCTCTGACATTGACACAACTCTTCCCAAATTTAAAAAAAAAAATTAAAATTGTCAGCTTTTGTACTATTTTTGGAAAATTAAAAAGAGTGAAATTTGAGCATTATTAGGCATGTTCCACCCAAATGAAAAAAGAAAGGAAAAACAATCAGAAAAAATAACGAAAATGCCCTTGATCAGGTGGATCTTTGAAACAATTCTTTGAAATAACAAGGACAGTTCAAACACTACAAACCTTTATTATTTAAAATGAGATCCACACGACATTCTTATTTGAAATTTTTGAACTTTCTAATTTAGTGATGAATATTTGGAACCTTCCAGAACACACCATTATATATGATAATTTTTATTGTTTGAACAAATCAGTAAGGCGAAAATTTATCTATATTATCAAAAGCGATTATGACAAAAACATTTTCTTTGATAATTCAAAAAAAAATTGATCACCTCAATCACTTTTTTCCTAAAGTATTTTTGAAATTGTTGACTTCTTGAAAAACAAGCGTACAGAATTTAGGGTTAAATGCTTCCTTTTTTTTTTTTTTTTTGCTTTTGCTGCTACAAAAATTATAGACCAATATGTAACTTATTCTTTCCGCATCGATTTTGACTTTGAAGTTGGAGAACAACGAGATCTCAAGACATCACTAGCCACGGACTACTGCTAAAAACTGTGTCAATTTTGACTGCTCAGGAGATGATGATGATGATGATGGCCAGCCGGCTAAAATGGCTATCCATGTGTTACTGTTCTCCCCTCAAGCTGAGCCGTCAGTCCAACCCTAGAGCTACCAAACACACCAGCAAAAAACCAGTCTCCCACCCATTTTTACTGCGTATCAGGTCGATGTTCATAGCCCCCTCCATTTGATCAGGCGATTGCATGCAGCTGCTTCAGATATATCACAACTTTCCCTACTCTCTCTCTCTCTCTCTCTCTCTCTCTCTCTCTCTCTCTCTCTCTCTCAGAGCATGCATGGGGATGGAAGATTGCACCATTCTCGTGCAGGAATCTTGGTTATGGAAGAAACCACAGACCCACCCACGTAAAAACCCTTCTGTTTGCTGTGGTGGCTTCATCAACAGCATCGAGCCTAACCTAAGAAGCAAGTGATCTGAGCTAACTGCGACTGTCGTTGAGTATTCGAACCGTTCGCTCATTTCGATTGCTATTCGAGCGTTTACTTTACAGATATCTGATTTCAAGAACCAGATGATTTTTGCAACAGTTCAACGAGGCTCGAAAGAAAGAAAAGTACCGCACGAATGCAATGTGATGACCGAAAAAACTTATCACTGGTGGTGTTAATCATTTGCTTTTGCGCATAAAATTATCCGGACAGCGTACCTGAATCGGTTGGGGTCGTCGGAGATGCCCGCCGACTTGCGAGAGACGAGGACGGGGTCGGACTCGAGGAGGAGGTACTCCACCTCGCCGACGTCGCCGTTGAACCCGATGCTCTTGCTCCCGTACCCGAACGGGTCGGGCGGCCCGGCGCCTCGCTTCTCGGAGGCAGGCCTCGCGAAGAAAACGGCGCTCGCCTCGTCCATTCTCGACATGACCTCCCCGGGGACGCCGTGGTTGATCGCCTTGAAGAAGCTATACTTCTCGCAGGCCTCCACGATGAGCCCCGGCGCCGCGGATCTCCCCAATGGAGAGAGGTCGATCGCGGGAGCTCAAAGGCTTGGATCTTCCGGCCTCGTTTGGACTCGCCACCACCATCATCTGGTTTTCTGTCTCTCTTTTCTTTTCTTGCCCCCCCCTTCCTTTATATGGACATGGAAGAGAGAGGTGACGATGCATATATAAAGGTGGTAGCGAAGTCGTCACACAGAGAGCCCGTCAATGATTTAGTGTTTATCAAAAGAGAAACTTTATTAAAATTAACATATGCATTACATTATGCTAATTTATGAATCTCACCAGAGATTCAAATCTCACAAGAAATTCACATGAATGGGTCTGTGGTTTCTTCCATAACCAAGATTCCTGCACGAGAATGGTGCAATCTTCCATCCCCATGCATGCTCTGAGAGAGAGAGAGAGAGAGAGAGAGAGAGAGAGAGAGAGAGAGAGAGAGAGAGAGAGAGTAGGGAAAGTTGTGATATATCTGAAGCAGCTGCATGCAATCGCCTGATCAAATGGAGGGGCTATGAACATCGACCTGATACGCAGTAAAAATGGGTGGGAGACTGGTTTTTTGCTGGTGTGTTTGGTAGCTCTAGGGTTGGACTGACGGCTCAGCTTGAGGGAGAACAGTAACACATGGATAGCCATTTTAGCCGGCTGGCCATCATCATCATCATCATCTCCTGAGCAGTCAAAATTGACACAGTTTTTAGCAGTAGTCCGTGGCTAGTGATGTCTTGAGATCTCGTTGTTCTCCAACTTCAAAGTCAAAATCGATGCGGAAAGAATAAGTTACATATTGGTCTATAATTTTTGTAGCAGCAAAAGCAAAAAAAAAAAAAAAAGGAAGCATTTAACCCTAAATTCTGTACGCTTGTTTTTCAAGAAGTCAACAATTTCAAAAATACTTTAGGAAAAAAGTGATTGAGGTGATCAATTTTTTTTTGAATTATCAAAGAAAATGTTTTTGTCATAATCGCTTTTGATAATATAGATAAATTTTCGCCTTACTGATTTGTTCAAACAATAAAAATTATCATATATAATGGTGTGTTCTGGAAGGTTCCAAATATTCATCACTAAATTAGAAAGTTCAAAAATTTCAAATAAGAATGTCGTGTGGATCTCATTTAAAATAATAAAGGTTTGTAGTGTTTGAACTGTCCTTGTTATTTCAAAGAATTGTTTCAAAGATCCACCTGATCAAGGGCATTTTCGTTATTTTTTCTGATTGTTTTTCCTTTCTTTTTTTTCATTTGGGTGGAACATGCCTAATAATGCTCAAATTTCACTCTTTTTAATTTTCCAAAAATAGTACAAAAGCTGACAATTTTAATTTTTTTTTTAAAATTTGGGAAGAGTTGTGTCAATGTCAGAGACCCAGTGAGAGTTCCAAAATAGTACAAAAGCTGACAATTTTAATTTTTTTTTAAATTTGGGAAGAGTTGTGTAGTACAGTTCCTAATTTTTTGGAACCTAGAACCTACCCTTCAAACCGCGGAACCTAGAACCTACCCTGTTACAGGTTTCAGGGTCCGGTTCCAGGGTACCCGAGAACCTATTGATCAATGGAGAGGCTTGTTCTTAAAAAAAAAAGGCTTTTAATGAAGTTGGGATACGCGAGAAACAGGATGCAGTCCTAAGAAATTTTGCAGGGTAGCTACATTTTTCACGCGCTCTCTTTCAAGCAATCATTCTCAAGTAGGGGTGAGCAGTTTCAGGTTCCACTTTGAATCTAAAACCTACATATCAGAACAGGTTCTTCATTTTTCGCTCCAAATTATATAGTCATCATTGGACGCCATAGAACATTGTATGATCGTGCGAAGATATATATATAAATAAAAAATTTATGTTGGGATCCAGGGTACAGGTTCCAGGTTCCAAGTGGTGGAACCTGGAACCTACCCGCTAGAGCAAGTTCCTCAATTTTTGGAACCTAGAACCTACCCTACATACCTTGGAACCTAGAACCAGACAGGTTCCTACAGGTTCCAGTTCTAGGTTCTCGGTTCTACCCTGGAACCATGCTCAGCCCTACCCATTGTATCCCGCATCGGAAACAAAGAAGACATCCACTTATAGAAAAGACAAAAAGGACTTTTTTTAAGATGCGTTTGTTTAACAGAAAATTTTATGAAAAAAGAATTTTTTTAGGAAAAAGGTTTTTTTCTTTATTTGATGATATCTGATTGAAAACGTTTTCTGATATTTGGTTATCATTTGAAAAATGATTTCAGGCTTAATCTTAGGAAAAAATAAAAATTCGAATGTTTAAATAATTTTTGTATTTTGTATTTTATTCTTTATTTTTATTTTTGACTTCCTTCTTCCTCCATTGTGATGGCCAGGAGGAAGAAGGAAAAAAATTAATATTTAAATATTAAATATTCAAATAATATAATATTAAAATATTAAAATATTAAAAAAAATATGAATCCAGAAGGTGTTTTCATCTCTTTAGATTTAGGGATTTATTTTTCTAATTTTATGCATGAATTTTTCGTTGACCGAAAAGTGTTTTTCGTTGACTTAGTCATTTTCGGTGAACTAAACAGATGAAAGTCCGAAAAGCTAATTTAGAGAAAATATTTTTTCTGGAAACAAACACACCCTAAATTGTAGCTAGAATTTATGTAAAAAGAAATCTATATCAAGGGATATATGTGCAGGTAGTGGATAAACATGTTTTTTTTAGGCATAGGGATTAATGAAATTGAGTAATTAACATTCGTAATTATCCATTTGAATCTTGAATTTTTGCTAGAATTAAAAGTGTGTTTGGTGAGCCTCGCGCGTGATATATGAATAAGAGGGACTGTAGTGAACTTGCGGGACAAACTCACTTGTCCCCAGAGTTTCAGATGTCAGGAATCGACTCGAGCGAACTTCGAAATGTACAAATCTCATAATTAAATTATATATTTTTTCTTAATTCAACCACAATTGCGGGTATATAAGGGGAGAGAGAGTTCTCTAGGCGAATCCGCACGCGCATGACAACACTTCTGAGGTAAAATTTTTATTCCAGAAGTGCTTTTGGAGCATAAATAAGTTTGGTATGGTTATTTAACTTGATTTTTCTACTTCTGGAGTATTTATTTGCTCCAAAATTATTTTTAGAGTCATTTAAAGTAAAAAAAAATTATTTCTATCCAGAAATAGAAAATCAAATTCTACTCAAAAGAAAAAGTAGAAAAATCAACTTTTGTTTAGAAGTTGATATCTAAAATAGAAATTTTGACATGCACATCCTAATGCCCATCCAACCTAAAACCGATCAAGAAATATTTTGTCCATATGAAAAAAAAAAAGCGACTCTTTGATAGTTAGTAGAGACAAAGAGATTGTATTTTTCTTAATCCGATTTTGGCTTCATAACTCCTATGTAGAAACATCGAACTTGGTCTGTGCGCCTTTTTTCTTCTCTGCCATGACGAATCAATTGATTCAACGTAGGCTCTTTCCTTTGTCCTCACCCCCGATATATTGATTTAATATTCTTTTAAATGTACCGACATTAATTTAATGTCCAAAAGAAGACATGCCACTATCAAAACCAAAAGGATCTTAAACTTATTGCATTTTTACTTGTTCAGTTATAAATTTTTTAATTATGTCAATTGAGTTTGGGATAAAGGTGATGTTGATGTTGATATCATTTGAGTCCTAAACTTTTTACATTATACCAATTGAGTCTATTCGATCAATTTTGCTAAAAATTGTTGGCTTGGATATTGACTGTGCTATGTAAGATGGTTGTTGCTAATGTGGAGAAATTTTAATAACATTTGAATATTTTTAATTATTGTTTTTTTGCTCTTTTCTTTCTTTACTTTTTTTTTTACTACGGCTAGCGAGGGCCCATGGAAAAAAGACAAAGAAAAAGAAAGAAAATAGAAGAAAGGAAAAACTAAAAAAGAAATGAAAATATAAAGAAAGAAAAAAATTGAAAAATAATAAAAAGATAATTTTTTTTAATTATTAAGAAGTGTCTTGAAGAAGTGTCTTTCAAGCCACACTGCAAATGTTAACCCGATAGAGGGAAGTTTTTGAGTTCCAAAAGGAAGTATCTTAAAAAGAATAGCAAGTAATGAGAGCTGGTTCTGAACTTCCGGCATTCGACAGGACACCTGATTTTTAGTTAGTTTTATTTTTAGAAATTTTTTAAAAATCCATAAAAATTTATAAAATTAAAAAATAAACTTTGGGGACCTTGGCCAAGCCTAGGGAACCATTTTGACCAAAAAATGATTTTTCATATTTTCAGTATTTTTTTGCATTTTAATTTCGAAAATTCATAAAAAAAACCAAAAATTATTTTTTATTCAAAATTGGTTCCTTAGTCTTGGCTAAGGTTTCCAAAGTTGATTTTGTAATTTTATAAATTTTTATAGATTTTTTACTAATTTTCTAAAAAAATGATTAAAATTCAGGTGTCAACAAACGAGTCATATATATGTCTCTATATTTATGTGGTCTCCCTCCAACTATTAACTTAAACTTTTGAGTTAGACTTTTTAACATGGTATCAGAGCAAGTGTTATCCCTTTTGCGAAGGTGTATCCACCCTCCTCAAATTCCTTGTGTCCCACATTCACGATACCAATGGTAGGACGGTAGGACATTAAATGTGCGTCCACCCTCCTCCTTGTTGTTCCACATTGATGATACCAATGGTGGGACGTTATATTCATGTCGACGATACCAATGGTAGGATGTACCGTGATAAACTCGTGATAGATCTGCTCTTCCTCCTCTTCGAAGAAGCACGCCATTGTCAAGGACGTACCGTGATAAACACGTGATAGATCCGCTCTTCCTCTTTGAAGAAGCATGCCGTTGTCAAGGATGTACCATGATAAACACGTGATAGATCTGGTCTTCCTCTTGGAGAAGCCTGCCATTGTTGTTGTTATATTTTGACTTTCAAATTAGTAATACGGTTATTTTAAGAATGGGCTATAAAAGGAATCTGTTATATTCTTTTAGGGTTTTTTATAAGGAGCTATAAAAGGAATATGTTGCATATATATTGTAACGATTGCTTTCCCTTTTGCCCCAAGAAACCTTTTGTTTTTCACTTATTCTTATTAGATCTTTTGATCTTTTGATTGTACGCAGGTACTCGTTATTGAAGATAGTGAAACCTCTCTCTCTCCCCGTGGTTTTTCCCGTTTTGGGTTTTCCACGTATATCGCGTCTCGTGCGTTTTATTTTACTTTCATCGTTCGCTATTTTGCGCTTGAATTTGCACATCTCTTGGCGTTTTCCGCAACAAACTGGTATCAGAGCGAAGGAATTTCGATCTTTTGTTCGAGATGGCATCTATCAAGTTCGAAGTGGCACCCTTCGATGGTCAAAATAATTTTGGGCTATGGAGGATCAAGATGAAGGCTTTGTTACGTCGGGAAGGCTCAGTAAGAGCCTTGGATGGGAATTATCCCGATGATATGACTGCAGCAGAGATCGAGGAGATGGAAGAAGGCGCACAGCACTATCCATTTGTCATTGTCTGACAAGGTGCTTCGTGAAGTTGCCGATGAAGAAACAGCTTCGGGATTGTGGCAAAAGTTAGAGAGTCTCTACATGAAGAAATCCCTAACGACGAGATTATTCTTGAAGCAGCGTCTTTATACGCTAAAGATGCAAGAAGGTACTCCTATTCAAGAACATTTAGATGAATTTAACAAAATCGTTATGGATATGAAAAATTTAGATTTGAAGTTAGATGATGAAGACCAAGCTCTAATTGTGTTATGTTCGCTACCGAGCTCGTATGAGAATTTTGTGAATTCTATGTTGTATGGAAGAGAATCCATAACTCTTGAGGATGTGAAGGCCTCGCTGAATTCCGCGGAGATGCGTACAAAGTTGAATGCGAGTAGTAGTGCAGATAAAGCTGATGGCTTAGTTGTTAGGGAAGGTCGAATCATCGAGATAAACGCAGTAATAGTAAAGGGCGTTCGAAGTCTAGATCGAACCAGGATAAAAGAAAAGTTGAGTGTTACTATTGTCACAAGTTTGGACACTATAAAAATGAGTGTCCTTTGCTTAAGGCTAAGGGGAAAAGGTCGATGGAGAGTTCTGATTCGGCTAGTCTGGTGAAGGATAATGAGTCTGCTAATGCAGACAATGTTCTTACTGTTTTATCTTCGGATGGTCATGTAGACGATGAATGGATTTTGGATTCAGCATGTTCATACCATATGTGCCCAAATAGAGATTGGTTCCACACATATGAGAAAGTCACTGGTGGTTCAGTTTTGATGGGCAATAATGCAGTTTGCAGGATTGTAGGTATTGGTACGGTGCGGATTAAATGTCATGACAAAGTAGTAAGAACTTTGACAGATGTTAGACACATCCCAGATTTGAAGAAGAACCTTATTTCATTGAGCAGTTTGGATTCCAATAGATGTATGTACACCGGTGGAGGTGGAGTTTTGAAAATTTCGAAAGGCTCCTTGATTGTGATGAGAGGTAACAAGAAAAATGGTCTTTACGTTCTGCAGGGAAGTACCGTTGTGGGTTCTTTAAATATATCATCATCTTCAGATTCTGATAAATCAAAATTATGGCATATGCGGTTGGGCCACATGAGCGAAAAAGGAATGAATATATTAAGTAAACGTGATTTACTATGTGGGGAGCATACAGTCTCACTTGACTTTTGTGAGCACTGTGTTTTCGGGAAGCAGCGCAGAGTTAGTTTCAGTACTGGGGTGCACTCGACGAAGGGCACAGTTGACTATATTCACTCCGATTTGTGGGGACCTGCACAAGTTATATCTAAAGAAGTGGAAGATGTTGATTGAAAATCAAACAGGCAAGAGATAAAGCGTCTCAGAATAGATAATGATCTTGAGTTTTGCGGAGGTGATTTTAATAAGTACTGCGAAGATTCAGGGATTGTTCGACATCGAACGGTCAGGTATACACCTTAACAGAATGGGGTGGCAGAGCGCATGAACCGAACACTTTTAGAGAGAGCTAGATGTATGCTTTCTAATGCTGGACTTGAAAAAGATTTTCTGGGCTGAAGCTGTGAACACGGCATGTTATTTAGTAAATCGTTCTCCTTCAACCGCAATTGAATGTAAGACTCCAAATGAGAGAAAAATTGTTGAGTCTACAGATATTCAGGAAGAGAATGCAACGAAAAAGGTGGAGTTTAGTATAGAGCATCCACGGGAAACATCTAAAAATGTTCTTAGTCAGTCAGAAAGTAACAGTGAGCAACAAGACTCAGATTCGATTAAACC
>JAGVVM010019808.1:0-18068 GCA_019149425.1 Psidium friedrichsthalianum
CAAACGCATCAGGGTGCACTGTGCTCGATCCGCATATGGGACGCCTCAGGTTGGTACACTTGTCTCTCCAATTTTCCCGCGTAATCACACCTCATTGTCGCCCTCCATCCCGTGTCATATAGGCACCTCAGGGTAATATGCAAATGCTCAATCGCATCATTATACATGCCATACTTTCATGTTCATCATGCATGACAATAGTTCCAAGGTGAGCACACCAGGCATGCTAATTCATTTACAGATCAGTTCATGGAAATACGAGCATACAACATGGCATACTAGTGAATAACTACTGCACCGCATTCTCAGACTTCAAATCTTATTTGAGGATGAACATAAACCTCCAAATGTCATTCAAGCATGCCATAATTCGTTCACGAAGGCAATTTGGTCAAACACGAGCTAGTATCACACTAATGGACCTCCAGATCACCCAAATAATCATGAATACACGTAGGACGCCTCGTGAACTTTACCACATCACTCATGAATAGTGCATTTCTCATGTGATAGTACTTCTTGGGCCTCGAAAAGTATGCTCGTGTAGTTTACTAGGCCTAAACTCATTTCTTTAAGCTTGAATTTTATTTTATACATTACAGTGTGTGAACAGTACATATACAGCGTAAACAGTAACTATCGAGACTCTAAATCAGGCCACCAAATGACTGGTTCCAACCGAACTATAATCCTCATCCAAGTTCTAACCTTTTTGAATAAATCGAACACCCCAGAGCCCTACCATGTAACATACTACATTCCTAGGCCAAACTTAGAGGATAAGCTTACCGAGGTAGGGCTCAAATGCCAATGACAATGACTAATGATGACCGGTTGAGGCGGTGGAGGCGGACAGACGGCAAACTTTGGCGGTGGAGCTTGACCCCCATGACCAGCCTCTATTTAGTATTGATCTACGAAATTTTAGCAATTTCTGGCCAACCTACCTTTAGATCCTCAAAGCCTGAGGTCTTACAATTGCATAGGAAAAAATGGGGATTGATTTGGGCTTCGGATGAGCTCGAACGAGCAATTTCAAGTAGAATGCGCGCTGAAATCCGAGAAGATGGGCCCTCTCGGGCATGAGGTGTCTTTGGCCAAAAATGGAGAGGGAGATCCGTGAGGAAGAGAGTGAGATGGAGAGTCTCTTAACAGAATGGGGAGAAGGAAATGAGGAGAGAGATGGAGTTTATGAGTTATTATGAGAAGAAGACAAAAGCAATGGGAGTTAGTAATAGGTGAGGGGGTTGGTGTACTTTGGGTGTAAGAGGGGATTGACCTTTGATTGACCCTTAGAATGACTCTTGATTTGATCGACAACTTGATTGATGGATAGATTGATTTGGCACTTGATCAACGCAACAAGAATGATGGGACGACCAACGAGACACTTTCTTGGAAGCGTGTGCAAAACGCACTAATTAGGTTTGAGCCCGAATGAACTCAAGCTAACCATTACTCTAAATAATGAGCTCTCGAAACCACAACTACCATTACCTACGGTCTCAGGAGTCTATAGCAAACCAAGGGCGAACCGATCGATTCTAACTTAAGGTTCCACTGCACGACACTTCCAATCAGACTGGCGAATCCGCTGAACTAACTGTGACTACATCCTAAACTCAACTGTAACACTCATGCGAACTCGATTGTCCAATATTGAAATTCATTTTGTGGCCTAATCCATTAAACATCGACTCTAGCAAATGCTTTGACTAATGGGTAGCTGTTTAGGAAATACGCATATCGACTGATCAAGTCTACTTACTTTAAAGTCCCAATTAGCTTTTCCCCTCCGGTTAGTCATCTCAGAGTAGCTAATTCTGAGTAAGATTTGACTAGAGTGCATTAATGAAATATATCTAGCCTTTATTACAATCTCGATAATTGGTCGAATTTCCAGAATGTCACAATTCTTCCCTCCTTATGAAATTTCATCCTCGAAATTTACAACCTACTAGTACATTCAATCAATGGACAAATACAACTGACTAAGCAAACAAATGAGGATATTTCGACTTCATCTCGTCTTCACTCTCCCAAGTGGCTCCTTCGATCCCGTGATGCTCCCAAATCACCTTGACCAGCGGCATCGTCTTATTCCTCAGGACTTGCTCCCTTCGATCCTTAATCTGCACTGGCCTTTCCACGTACGAGATTCGATCATCCACTTCTATGACTTCGTGATCGAGTATATGGCTTGGATCTGCTCGTACTTCCTCAGCGTCGATACATGAAACATGTTGTGGACTTGGGACAGGTTTGGCAGCAAGGCTAGACAATAGGCTAGTGTCCTAATCCTTTCCAATATCTCGAATGGGCCTACGATTCTCGGACTTAGCTTTCCTTTCTTCCCAATCGGGATAATCCTCTCATCGGTGACAACTTGAAGAATACGTGATCTCTAACTTGAAACTCCAATGGCCTATGTCGCCTATCTACATAACTCTTCTGTTGGCTCTAGGCTATCTTCAATCTATCACTAATCACTTTAACTACCTCTACCAACTACTGAACTAACTCCAGACCTGTTATACTTCTCTCGCCAACCTCATCCCAGTAAACGGGAGTTCTGCAATCCCTTCCATACATAGCCTAAAAAGGAGCCATTCTGATACTTTGCTGATAGCTGTTATTGTACGCAAACTCTACCAAATGCAATTGCTCTTCCCAACCACCTTTGAAAGCTATCACACAAGCCCTCAGCATATCCTCAAAAGTCTAAATTGTACTCTCTGACTGACCATCAGTCTGCCGGTGGTAAGCCGTACTGAACCTCAATTCTGTCCCTAACATACTCTGCAGACTCTTCCAAAAAGTCGCGGTAAAGCGAGGTTCACGGTCCGACATGACAGTCACGGTCCGACTTGCAGTTATTGGCACTCCATGCAGTCGAACAATCTGCCTCACGTATAACTCAGCCAACGTTTCTAAAACAAAGTCCTTTTGCACTGCAATAAAGTGAGCAGACTTGGTCAACCTGTCGACTATAACCAAAATCGAATCGTTTCCTCTTTGACTCCTTGGCAATCCCATTACAAAATCTATAGTGACATGCTCCCATTTCCATTCTGAGATTACCAATGGCGATAGCCATCCTTCAAGTTTACAATGATGCGCCTTCACTTGCTAGCACGTCAGGCACTTAGCTACATGCTTAGCTACGTCTACTTTTATTCTATTCCACCAATAGTACTGACGCAGGTTCTAGTACATTTTCATGCTCCCAAGGTGAATGCTGTAATTACTGCGATTAGCCTTGGATAAAATTTCTTCCTTCAACTCTGCATCATTCGGTACACACAACCGACCTCTGAGCTTTAATATTCCATCTTCTGTCACATGAAATTCTGATTTTCTCTTGGCTATGTCCATAGATACAATCTTCTGAACATTAGGGTCCGTAAACTGCAGCTCCTCAATCCTTAATTGAATCTTCGGCTTGACTCTTAGTGTAGCCATCAAACTAGAGAGGTGTCCTACCTCTATCTTGAATTTTGAGTCTCTTATTCCTTCGAGCAGGGTTCATCCCTTGACCATCATATGCGTAATGTTTGACTTTTGACTAAGAGCATCCGCTACATTGTTCCCTTTTCCAGGGTGGTACAGGACGTCGCAATCATAATCTTTCAATAGTTCCATCCAGCGATGCTACCTTATGTTTAGCTTTTTCTACGAAAACAAGTACTTCAGGCTCTAATGATCCATATAAATCTGAAATCTTTCACCCACCAGGTAATGCCTCCAAACCTTCAATGCGAACACGATCACTGTCGGCTCCAAATCATGCGTTGAATAGTTCGTCTCATGCGGCCTCAACTGTCGAGATGCATATGCTACCATCCGTCCATGCTGTATCAAAACGAATCCTAATCCTCTCAGCGACGCATCACTGTAGATCTCAAATCCTCCAGGTCCTATGCGATCGTCAACACCGGTGCAATCGTCGATCTGCTCTTAAGCTCCTGAAAACTTTCCTCTCACTTATCTATCCACTCAAACCTCATTTCCTTCTTTAGTAGGCATGTTAACGGAGCAGCTATCGCAGAGAACCTTTCCACGAAACGCCTATAGTAACTAGCCAATCCCAAGAAATTTCGTACTTCCGTCATTGTTGTCAGTCTTGGCCATTTCTCTACTGCCTCAATCTTCGTCGAATCTACCGATATTCCTTCGCCAGAGAAGATATGTCCAAGGAATGCCACTCGGTTCAACCAGAACTCACACTTACTGAACTTAGCATACAATGAGTGCTCTCTTAAGGTCCGTAGAGTAGTCTCTAAGTGTCGCTCATGGTCCTCAGAGCTCTTTGAATAAACAAGGATGTTGTCGATGAATACAATCACAAACTAGTCCAAAAACTCCTTAAACACTCGATTCATCATGTCCATAAAGGCGGCTGGGCCATTTGTCAATCCAAACGGCATGACCGTAAGCTCATAATGTCATACCTTGTCCTAAAAGCCGTCTTCGAGATATCCTCCTTTCTTATCCTTAATTGATGATAGCCAGTTCGTAGGTCTATCTTAGAGAACACTGATGCTCCTTGCAACTGATCAAACAAGTTGTCTATCCTTGGCAACGGGTATCTATTCTTGATTGTCACATGATTTAGCTGTTTGTAATCTATGCATAACCTCAACGATCCATCCTTCTTTTTGACTAATAGCATTGGAGCTCTCTATGGTGAAGTATTGGGGTGGATAAACCCTTTATCCAGCAACTTTTGCATCTGTATCTTCAGCTCCTTCAACTCCGATAGTGCCATCCTATACGACACCTTCGATATCGATTCCGTCCAAGGGCTAACTCAATTACAATTTCTATTTCCCTCTCTGGTGGCAAGCTAGGTAATTCTTGGGAGAAGACATTCAGAAAATCCCTTACGACAGGCACATCCTCAAGCCTCACTTCTTGGATTGACGAGTCGGCCACTGACACTAGAATTCCTTAATAGCCTTCATTCAAAAGCCTAGTCACTTTCAGCGATGAAATCCAAGGGATCGAGGTTCCTCCTTGGTTTTCCAAAACTCATATCTAGGGTGACCCACTAGATTAAGTTGGATCAACCTTCTGTCGCAATCAATAACGGCCTCATGTCTAACTAATCAATCCATTCCCACAATCACATCGAAGTCAAAATAGGTAAGATAGCTAGATCAATTAACTCCTCTCTATTACCCTAAGCCATCTTACACCCCTAACATCCTAACGAGACAATTACCTTATCCTTTAGCAGGGTGGCCCTATGCAGAATAATATCTAACAATTTAACATCCATGCTAACCATTGTAATGAATTGCTCAAATACAAATGAGTACGATACTCCAGGATCAAACAACGCATACACAACATGACCATAGGCGCGTTCTCAGCTTCCTTACGCGTTACTGCGTAGACCCTTCCCTATGCTGCGAGCGGTTCTGATTTCCCTACGGAGTGGCCACAGCCTAGGGTTGCTGCTGAAACTGCAATCCTAGTACTCTCGTTGGATAACTTCTCAGTTGGTGTCCTTGCTGTCCACAGCCAAAGCATGCCCCGATCTTCTTCGAGTAAGGGGCATTTTCGTGTTTTGCAGTCACGATAGATTAGACCAGCATAAGGCGTTGGTTTCCCCAAAGTCCTTTGAGCAGGCGGAGTAAGCCTCCTAGTATCTTACATCAGCCTCTTGCCAAAATTCCTGTTACCTCTGCTAGGCATGAACCGCGATCCAGATGCAGCAGCCCTTTCAGCCAAATCTCGCTCGATTGCCTGAGCCCTATCATACATTTCATTATAGTCCCTGAGTCCCAAGGCAATCAACTGACTCTTCAGCTCCGGCTTCAGTCCTTCCCGAAATCTTTCCGCCTTATCCCACGGGTTCTTAATCATCCTTGACGCGAACTTAGACGGTCTAGAGAACTCTCCTTCGTATTGATCCACAAATGGTTGTCCATGGCGGAGTCTCAGGAATTTCTCCATCTTTTTTTCTTAAGCAGCCTCCAAGAAGTACTTCCCCTTGAATGCTTCACAGAATGCGGTCCAGTTAAGGGCTCCTCCTTTCTGAAATACTCGCCCTTAAGTGGCCTTCCACCAGTCATTAGCTGTACCCTGTAGCCGGTACACTGCCAATGACACTTGTGCTCCTCTGAGCAGCCTAGCAAGGCAATTGCCTTCTCTAATTTCTCGATCTATATCACTGCTACTTTCAGATCACCACATCCATCGAACTCTAACGACTTCAGCTTCAAGAATTGCTCTACCAACTGGTGCATCTGGTGCTCCCCATGACCATTTCCATTATAACCATTCACTACAGCTATTACTGCCTCAGCTACCTAGGCAATAAAGGCAGACCTGTTCTAAGCCTGCTTGCCCATTGGATTTCCAATCTGCTTAAGGGCTCTCAACGCCCCATCAATCCTAGGGTCTCCTCCAGCCATAGGAGTCTGCGAACTCGATGTTGCTGCGCTAGACCTTCTACCCATGCTACTCATTCTCCCAGATCTTACTCATCTAGACCAGCTATAATTCTATTCAAGAATTGGAGACCTAATCTACTACTCAAGGTTTAGCAGTTCTACACAACGCAACACAATCGAAACTATTAACCAACAACCATCAACATCTCACAGACAGGGTCTAGACTCTTACCTCAAGTCCAAATGCACCTACAGATTAGCAACTCACAACACAAAAGCTAAGGCAGATGAAGACAAGCAGCAGGAACTCAGCAATCACATGCGCCATTCAAATCATGTATTCGTGCCCTTCTAAGGAAGGGCACGAATACATGATTTGAATGGCGCATGTGATTGCTGAGTTCCTGCTGCTTGTCTTCATCTGCCTTAGCTTTTGTGTTGTGAGTTGCTAATCTGTAGGTGCATTTGGACTTGAGGTAAGAGTCTAGACCCTGTCTGTGAGATGTTGATGGTTGTTGGTTAATAGTTTCGATTGTGTTGCGTTGTGTAGAACTGCTAAACCTTGAGTAGTAGATTAGGTCTCCAATTCTTGAATAGAATTATAGCTGGTCTAGATGAGTAAGATCTGGGAGAATGAGTAGCATGGGTAGAAGGTCTAGCGCAGCAACATCGAGTTCGCAGACTCCTATGGCTGGAGGAGACCCTAGGATTGATGGGGCGTTGAGAGCCCTTAAGCAGATTGGAAATCCAATGGGCAAGCAGGCTTAGAACAGGTCTGCCTTTATTGCCTAGGTAGCTGAGGCAGTAATAGCTGTAGTGAATGGTTATAATGGAAATGGTCATGGGGAGCACCAGATGCACCAGTTGGTAGAGCAATTCTTGAAGCTGAAGTCGTTAGAGTTCGATGGATGTGGTGATCTGAAAGTAGCAGTGATATAGATCGAGAAATTAGAGAAGGCAATTGCCTTGCTAGGCTGCTCAGAGGAGCACAAGTGTCATTGGCAGTGTACCGGCTACAGGTACAGCTAATGACTGGTGGAAGGCCACTTAAGGGCGAGTATTTCAGAAAGGAGGAGCCCTTAACTGGACCGCATTCTGTGAAGCATTCAAGGGAAGTACTTCTTGGAGGCTGCTTAAGAAAAAAAGATGGAGAAATTCCTGAGACTCCGCCATGGACAACCATTTGTGGATCAATACGAAGGAGAGTTCTCTAGACCGTCTAAGTTCGCGTCAAGGATGATTAAGAACCCGTGGGATAAGGCGGAAAGATTTCGGGAAGGACTGAAGCCGGAGCTGAAGAGTCAGTTGATTGCCTTGGGACTCAGGGACTATAATGAAATGTATGATAGGGCTCAGGCAATCGAGCGAGATTTGGCTGAAAGGGCTGCTGCATCTGGATCGCGGTTCATGCCTAGCAGAGGTAACAGGAATTTTGGCAAGAGGCTGATGTAAGATACTAGGAGGCTTACTCCGCCTGCTCAAAGGACTTTGGGGAAACCAACGCCTTATGCTGGTCTAATCTATCGTGACTGCAAAACACGAAAATGCCCCTTACTCGAAGAAGATCGGGGCATGCTTTGGCTGTGGACAGCAAGGACACCAACTGAGAAGTTATCCAACGAGAGTACTAGGATTGCAGTTTCAGCAGCAACCCTAGGCTGTGGCCACTCCGTAGGGAAATCAGAACCGCTCGCAGCATAGGAAGGGTCTACGCAGTAACGCGTAAGGAAGCTGAGAACGCGCCTATGGTCATGTTGTGTATGCGTTGTTTGATCCTGGAGTATCGTACTCATTTGTATTTGAGCAATTCATTACAATGGTTAGCATGGATGTTAAATTGTTAGATATTATTCTGCATAGGGCCACCCTGCTAAAGGATAAGGTAATTGTCTCGTTAGGATGTTAGGGGTGTAAGATGGCTTAGGGTAATAGAGAGGAGTTAATTGATCTAGCTATCTTACCTATTTTTGACTTCGATGTGATTGGGAATGGATTGATTAGTTAGACATGAGGCCGTTATTGATTGCGACAGAAGGTGATCCAACTTAATCTAGTGGGTCACCCTAGATATGAGTTTTGGAAAACCAAGGAGGAACCTCGATCCCTTGGATTTCATCGCTGAAAGTGACTAGGCTTTTGAATGAAGGCTATTAAGGAATTCTAGTGTCAGTGGCCGACTCGTCAATCCAAGAAGTGAGGCTTGAGGATGTGCCTGTCGTAAGGGATTTTCTGAATGTCTTCTCCCAAGAATTACCTAGCTTGCCACCAGAGAGGGAAATAGAAATTGTAATTGAGTTAGCCCTTGGACGGAATCGATATCGAAGGTGTCGTATAGGATGGCACTATCGGAGTTGAAGGAGCTGAAGATACAGATGCAAAAGTTGCTGGATAAAGGGTTTATCCACCCCAATACTTCACCATAGAGAGCTCCAATGCTATTAGTCAAAAGAAGGATGGATCGTTGAGGTTATGCATAGATTACAAACAGCTAAATCATGTGACAATCAAGAATAGATACCCGTTGCCAAGGATAGACAACTTGTTTGATCAGTTGCAAGGAGCATCAGTGTTCTCTAAGATAGACCTACGAACTGGCTATCATCAATTAAGGATAAGAAAGGAGGATATCTCGAAGACGGCTTTTAGGACAAGGTATGGACATTATGAGCTTACGGTCATGCCGTTTGGATTGACAAATGGCCCAGCCGCCTTTATGGACATGATGAATCGGGTGTTTAAGGAGTTTTTGGACTAGTTTGTGATTGTATTCATCGACAACATCCTTGTTTATTCAAAGAGCTCTGAGGACCATGAGCGACACTTAGAGACTACTCTACGGACCTTAAGAGAGCACTCATTGTATGCTAAGTTCAGTAAGTGTGATTTCTGGTTGAACCGAGTGGCATTCCTTGGACATATCTTCTCTGGCGAAGGAATATCGGTAGATTCGACGAAGATTGAGGCAGTAGAGAAATGGCCAAGACTGACAACAATGACGGAAGTACGAAGTTTCTTGGGATTGGCTAGTTACTATAGGCGTTTCGTGGAAAGGTTCTCTGCGATAGCTGCTCCGTTAACATGCCTACTAAAGAAGGAAATGAGGTTTGAGTGGATAGATAAGTGCGAGGAAAGTTTTCGGGAGCTTAAGAGCAGATCGACGATTGCACCGGTGTTGACGATCGCATAGGACCTGGAGGATTTGAGATCTACAGTGATGCGTCGCTGAGAGGATTAGGATTCGTTTTGATACAGCATGGACGGATGGTAGCATATGCATCTCGACAGTTGAGGCCGTATGAGACGAACTATTCGACGTATGATTTGGAGCCGACAGTGGTCGTGTTCGCATTGAAGGTTTGGAGGCATTACCTGGTGGGTGAAAGATTTCAGATTTATATGGATCATTAGAGCCTGAAGTACTTGTTTTCGTAGAAAAAGCTAAACATAAGGTAGCATCGCTGGATGGAACTATTAAAAGATTATGATTGCGACGTCCTGTACCACCCTGGAAAAGGGAATAAGGTAGCGGATGCTCTTAATCAAAAGTCAAACATTACGCATATGATGGTCAAGGGATGAACCCTGCTCGAAGGAATAAGAGACTCAAAATTCAAGATAGAGGTAGGACACCTCTCTAGTTTGATGGCTACACTAAGAGTCAAGCCGAAGATTCAATTAAGGATTGAGGAGCTGCAGTTTACGGACCCTAATGTTCAGAAGATTGTATCTATGGACATAGCCAAGAGAAAATCAGAATTTCATGTGACAGAAGATGGAATATTAAAGCTCAGAGGTCGGTTGTGTGTACCGAATGATGCAGAGTTGAAGGAAGAAATTTTATCCAAGGCTAATCGCAGTAATTACAGCATTCACCTTGGGAGCATGAAAATGTACTAGAACCTGCGTCAGTACTATTGGTGGAATAGAATGAAAGTAGACGTAGCTAAGCATGTAGCTAAGTGCCTGACGTGCCAGCAAGTGAAGGCGCATCATTGTAAACCTGAAGGATGGCTATCGCCATTGTAATCTCAGAATGGAAATGGGAGCATGTCACTATAGATTTTGTAATGGGATTGCCAAGGAGTCAAAGAGGAAACGATTCGATTTTGGTTATAGTCGACAGGTTGACCAAGTCTGCTCACTTTATTGCAGTGCAAAAGGACTTTACTTTAGAAACGTTGGCTGAGTTATACGTGAGGCAGATTGTTCGACTGCATGGAGTGCCAGTAACTGCAAGTCGGACCGTGATTGTCATGTCGGACCGTGAACCTCGCTTTACCGCGACTTTTTGGAAGAGTCTGCAGAGTATGTTAGGGACAGAATTGAGGTTCAGTACGGCTTACCACCGGCAGACTGATGGTCAGTCAGAGAGTACAATTTAGACTTTTGAGGATATGCTGAGGGCTTGTGTGATAGCTTTCAAAGGTGGTTGGGAAGAGCAATTGCACTTGGTAGAGTTTGCGTACAATAACAGCTATCAGCAAAGTATCAGAATGGCTCCTTTTTAGGCTATGTATGGAAGGGATTGCAGAACTCCCGTTTACTGGGATGAGGTTGGCGAGAGAAGTATAACAGGTCTGGAGTTAGTTCAGTAGTTGGTAGAGGTAGTTAAAGTGATTAGTGATAGATTGAAGATAGCCTAGAGCCAACAGAAGAGTTATGTAGATAGGCGACATAGGCCATTGGAGTTTCAAGTTAGAGATCACGTATTCTTCAAGTTGTCACCGATGAGAGGATTATCCCGATTTGGGAAGAAAGGAAAGCTAAGTCCGAGAATCATAGGCCCATTCGAGATATTGGAAAGGATTAGGACACTAGCCTATTGTCTAGCCTTGCTGCCAAACCTGTCCCAAGTCCACAACATGTTTCATGTATCGACACTGAGGAAGTACGAGCAGATCCAAGCCATATACTCGATCACGAAGTCATAGAAGTGGATGATCGAATCTCGTACGTGGAAAGGCCAGTGCAGATTAAGGATCGAAGGGAGCAAGTCCTGAGGAATAAGACGATGCCGCTGGTCAAGGTGATTTGGGAGCATCACGGGATCGAAGGAGCCACTTGGAGAGTGAAGACGAGATGAAGTCGAAATATCCTCATTTGTTTGCTTAGTCAGTTGTATTTGTCCATTTGATTGAATGTACTAGTAGGTTGTAAATTTCGAGGATGAAATTTCATAAGGAGGGAAGAATTGTGACATTCTGGAAATTCGACCAATTATTGAGATTTGTAATAAAGGCTAGATATATTTCATTAATGCACTCTAGTCAAATCTTACTCAGAATTAGCTACTCTGAGATGACTAACCGGAGGGGAAAAGCTAATTGGGACTTTAAAGTAAGTAGACTTGATCAGTTGATATGCGTATTTCCTAAACAGCTACCCATTAGTCAAAGCATTTGCTAGAGTCGATGTTTGATGGATTAGGCCACAAAATGAATTTCAATATTGGACAATCGAGTTCGCATGAGTGTTACAGTTGAGTTTAGGATGTAGTCGCAGTTAGTTCAGCGGATTCGCCAGTCTGATTGGAAGTGTCGTGCAGTGGAACCTTAAGTTAGAATCGATCGGTTCGCCCTTGGTTTGCTATAGACTCTTGAGACCGTAGGTAATGGTAGTTGTGGTTTCGAGAGCTCATTATTTAGAGTAATGGTTAGCTTGAGTTCATTCAGGCTCAAACCTAATTAGTGCGTTTTGCACACGCTTCCAAGAAAGTGTCTCGTTGGTCATCCCATCATTCTTGTTGTGTTGATCAAGTGCCAAATCAATCTATCCATCAATCAAGTTGTCGATCAAATCAAGAGTCATTCTAAGGGTCAATCAAAGGTCAATCCCCTCTTACACCCAAAGTACACCAACCCCCTCACCTATTACTAACTCCCATTGCTTTTGTCTTCTTCTCATAATAACTCATAAACTCCATCTCTCTCCTCATTTCCTTCTCCCCATTCTGTTAAGAGACTCTCCATCTCACTCTCTTCCTCACGGATCTCCCTCTCCATTTTCGGCCAAAGACACCTCATGCCCGAGAGGGCCCATCTTCTCGGATTTCAGCGCGCATTCTACTTGAAATTGCTCATTCGAGCTCATCCGAAGCCCAAATCAATCCCATTTTCTCCTATGCAATTGTAAGACCTCAGGCTTTGAGGATCTAAAGGTAGGTTGGCCAGAAATTGCTAAAATTTCATAGATCAATACTAAATAGAGGCTGGTCATGGGGGTCAAGCTCCACCGCCAAAGTTTGCCGTCTGTCCGCCTCCGCCGCCTCAACCGATTATCATTAGTCATTGTCATTGGCATTTGAGCCCTACCTCGGTAAGCTTATCCTCTAAGTTTGGCCTAGGAATGTAGTATGTTACATGGTAGGGCTCTGGGGTGTTCGATTTATTCAAAAAGGTTAGAACTTGGATGAGGATTATAGTTCGGTTGGAACCAGTCATTTGGTGGCCTGATTTAGAGTCTCGATAGTTACTGTTTACGCTGTATATGTACTGTTACCCACTGTAATGTATAAAATAAAATTCAAGCTTAAAGAAATGAGTTTAGGCCTAGTAAACTACACGAGCATACTTTTCGAGGCCCAAGAAGTACTATCACATGAGAAATGCACTACTCATGAGTGATGTGGTAAAGTTCACGAGGCGTCCTACGTGTATTCATGATTATTTGGGTGATCTGGAGGTCCATTAGTGTGATACTAGCACGTGTTTGACCAAATTGCCTTCGTGAACGAATTATGGCATGCTTGAATGACATTTGGAGGTTTATGTTCATCCTCAAATAAGATTTGAAGTCTGAGAATGCGGTGCAGTAGTTATTCACTAGTATGCCATGTTGTATGCTCGTATTTCCATGAACTGATCTGTAAATGAATTAGCATGCCTGGTGTGCTCACCTTGGAACTATTGTCATGCATGATGAACATGAAAGTATGGCATGTATAATGATGCGATTGAGCATTTGCATATTACCCTGAGGTGCATATATGACACGGGATGGAGGGCGACCATGAGGCGTGATTACGCGGGAAAATTGGAGAGACAAGTGTACCAACCTGAGGCGTCCCATATGCGGATCGAGCACAGTGCACTCTGATGCGTTTGATGCTGGGTAGCTGGGTTAATAAACATGCTAACTTGAGGAGTCCCATACGCGAGTTGAGGTATGGACTTGAGACATATGATACGCGGTCAAACCTAATGCGTTTAACTTGGGTCAAATTAAATCATGACTTGTGAACGAATAACTGAGATTGGATAAAGAACTTATTATGGCATGCATGAGATTTAATCCTGTGGTTAGAAACCGTCTTATGTCGTGTTCGCATGTTTGACTGTCACATCTTTGCTGGATTGTGAATTATTGTAATCTTATCTAGTGCTGGCTCTCTGAGAGTCATTGAGAACCTAGAATGGCATGTTAAGGTCTATCGAAAAGCGTGCCTCATCCTACGCTAGGCTTAGTAGTGAGCATGCTGAGTTTCGACTCATTGTTGTTATTTTTTTTTCTACACCCTCGATCCTAGCCATGAACCCCCCCCCCCCCCCAGATCCGTCACGAGTTACCTATGAAGTTAGAGAGGGAAGTGATGAAGTACCCCATTGTGCTAGGCACGTGACGACTGTTTAGGTAGATGAAAGAGACGAGGAGTTTTTGATTCCCCACCATTACGAGGCATGGACTGTTAGGAGGGGACTGATGTTTAGTGGTCCGCTGTGGAGTTTTGATGTGCCGATGGAGGAGTTCGTGGAGCCAAAACTAGAGATAACTCACCCCATGGCTTTTGGTGGAGACGTCGTAGATCCCGACCCGAGCGAGCAGCTACCAGAGGAAGGACGGAGGGAGATTGATGGCCATGAGTGTTGACACCAAATTTTTAATCACATTTTCTCTTTAAAAAATTCATAAAAAATTCATAAAAATTCATAAAATTAAAAAATTAACTTTGGGGACCTTGGCCAAGCCTAGGGAACCAATTTTGACCAAAAAAATGAAAATAATAAATTTTCAAATTTTTAGTATTCTCCTATATTTTATTTTTGAAAATTCATAGAGAATCAAGTAAAAATGAGAAAATTGAAAAAGTAACTTTGGAAGCCTTAGCCAAGCCTAGGCAACCATTTTTGAACAAAAAATAATTTTTTATATTTTTTGCATTTTTTAATATTTTCATAAATTAGGAAAATATTAAATAAATAATAGCATTTGAGGCCACAAAAATATGAAAAATGAGTCATTATTTTTCTTTTAATTTTCTATTCATTTTGGTCGAAGAAAATCTGTAAAAATTAATCTGAAATCGGGAATTACCTTGTCAATCTCATTTTCAGGTTAATTGAAAACATTATAAAAAATTCATTTTGGCTCTGTAATTTTTTATTTTTGCATTTCTGGAGTCGTGACATTGTCCTCTAATAGTCCAAATTTTTCAATGGCCTGATGGTGTATTTTTCTTTTTTACATTCGGTTTTCCGGATTCAATTTACCATTTGAAGTATTTCTTTGTGCTACATCGTCGCGTTCGTAGGACTTGCCAGTCGAACATGCGGGATCAATTTCGCGAGATGTTCTTAAGAATTGACGTATTTGAGAGTGGTGTCAGGAGTAACTGTCGATTGGATGTGTTTACTTGGATATTCGGTGTGAATTTGACTGGATTATAGTGTTTGTTTCGCTCAATTCATGATTACACACATCGCATTACATGATTGTGGATCCATGCACATTTGACTGGACGGGAGTTATATGCTTGGATACCTTTGGCACCGATGGTCATATGCGTCTGCGCGAGATCCACTTACAGAATATGAATCTTTCTGGAAGTTTAGCTCCTGCTGTCGGGCAGTTTTCTCAACTTCGAATTTTAGACTTCAAGTGGACCAGAATCAATTGTCAGGCCTAAAACCAAAATCATTTGCTAGCTTGAGTAGTGTGAAACACCTCCATTTGAATAATAACATGATAAGTGGTCAAATTCCAGCTGAGCTCTCCAGCATATCCACATGTCTTCACTTGCTTTTGGATAATGACAACTTATCTGGACATCTTCCACTAGAGTTCCCACTCTTGCTAGACTTCAACACAAGAATCTCGTCAGCTTTCTTGGCTACTGCATTAACAGAGACGAAAGATTGTTGATTTACGAATACATGCCGAATAAAAGCTTGAACAACCTTATCTTTGATCATGACCATTGCATCTTATTGGCATGGGATAGGCGCTTTGAGATTATTACTGGAATTGGACATGGAATTCTTTATTTCCACTAGGTTTGAAGCTTCAAGTGGTCCATAGGGACCTTAAAACAAGCAACATTTTGCTGGATGCCAACCTGAATCCCAAGATTTTCGATTTTGGAATACTAATACTTTTTGGAGGTGATGAAAAAGAAGCAAGAACAAGAAGAATAATGGGAATTTATGGATATATGTCCCTAGAGTATGCCATCGATGGAAAATTCTCGGTTAAGTCTGATGTGTTTAGCTTTCAAGTGCTCTTGTTGGTGATAGTTAGTGGAAAAGGAACAAAGGATTCTACCATCGAAGCGATCACCACAACCTTCTTGGACATGCATGGTTGCGTGGGATGAACGCAAGGCATCGGAGCTTATGGATGATTCTTTAGCTGACTCTGCCATTACATCTCAAGTAGAGAGGTGCATACACATGGGTTAGTTGCATGCCTAGAAATTTCCTGGTGATAGGCCAACAATGTCCTCTAGGGAGTTCATGTTAGCAAATGAAGAGGCAATATCGCCACATCCCAAACCACCCGTTTCTTCATGGAAAGAAGTCCAACAAGCTCAGGAGCAACTTCTCCTCCATCATATCCCTACTTGCCAAGTAATTACCCACCTCAATCAGATGGTAGGAGCGGTGGAAAAGCTAGAGAATGAGCAAGAGTGGAGAGTGGGAGGCAACATGATTAAAAAAAAGAAACAAAGACACTCAACAAAAACCGAAAGCAGAGGAGAGGATCGCTTGGTCAACTTTGAGCTAGCGAGCACCACCGAATGAAGGGACTGCCCATCATTCAATTTGACAGAAAAAGAAACAGCGAGGGGGAGAGTTCTCAAGTGGAGAAAAGAAAGATTCTAGAGGGCCCCTTCTCACACATGGAGAGAGGACCAAAAGAAGGAGATTGAGAGGATGATCCCAAGAAAGCTGGGAGCAAACCTCTCTGAAGTCGTGAGGTAGCCTGGCGTTGTGTTTGGTTCATGATCTAGTAGGTCATTGGCCTCTATTATCTGCTAAAGATGTACATTTGGAGCTGGTTGAGAACTTTACGGGTGTAGACCACAAAGAATACGGATACTGGAATGAAGACAAACCAGCTGATGATCAATGATGGAACATGAAAAGAACTTATAAGAAGTTGTTCTCTCCAAAACCAAGTAGTGAAAAAAAATTAAGCACGAATTTGAAGCCAAGATTGTCAGTATGGACAAAGAATTGCTTCATTTTATAGTAGACAATGCTGCAATTTCGAGGTCGCTTCAAGAGCGTTCTAACATGATAATTAAAATCAGTGAAGAAAAATCAAAGGCTGACGGTTCTACTGTTTTCGAGATGGGCAACGCCAAAGTCATTGCTGCTATTTATGGTCCGAGGGAGGCACAAAAGAGGAGGCAACGATTGAGTGATCAGTCTTTAGTACGCTGTGAGTACAGCACGGCTAACAGGAGATCAAACGAGAAAACCAAAGAGTGACGGGCGGTCAACAAAGATGTCTCTTGTTATTCGACAGACAATGGAAGCATGCATATTGACTCAGCTTATGCCTCGATCTCAGATAGATATATACGTCTAAGTTCTTCAAGCAGATGGTGGAGCTCGATCTACGCGCATTAATGCTGCCACTTTTGGCCTTTGCTGATGCTAGGATCCCAATGCGCCATTTTCTTATATCATACAGTGCTGGATATCTTAATAGTACACCACCTCTTGATTTGAATTATGTAGAAGATAGTACAGGAGGCCCTGGTGTTACAGTTGGAATTTTACTAAAGCTGGACAAAGTGACTCTTCTGCAGATGGATGTTAAATCACCTCTCGATATCTTTCAAAATGTCATGCAACTCGCAGTGGAAGGCTGCAAAGCAATTGCAGATTACATTGGAGAAGTTTTGAGTGAAAATATCAAATAATTGGAGTACTCGGCAAAAGTGAGGAGAGGGTACGATGCCATTTAAAAAAAAAGAAAGAAAGAAAAGAAAAGACGGAGATAGTTGATTACATGATCTGGATGCTGTAAACACATGGCCCCATGGGGACGCCAGCTAAAAGAAAAAGAGGAACGTTGGAGTAGGGGACAAAAGGGAAACCTCTCTCTCTCGGTAGCAGGAAAGGAGATGGGGGAGGACAATGGTTAGTGGACAATGTAATGGACACTTTTGGTAGGGGCGAACTGACCAAAAGCCGCGGGGCCCTCCCTGCCCCTCCGCCGCCCCCCCGCGCCGCCCGCCCCTGGGCGTGGGCTTGCTCTGGCCCTTTCCCCCCGTGTGCTGCCCGCCCTCCGCGTGGGCGCTCCTCTTCCTCCGCCGCCCCGTTGGCCGCTCCGTCCCGTTGGGGGCCTTCGTCCCTCCCCTCCCCTCGTTCGCGCACGGCCCCCCGTGGCGCGCCGCCCCGTGGCCCGGGGCTCTTCTTGTCGTTTGCCCTCCCGTTTCCC
>JAGVVM010019809.1:0-12212 GCA_019149425.1 Psidium friedrichsthalianum
TTGACATATGATGAGCTACCTAACGGGTCAAAATGCAGGCGAATCCTCAAATAGGATAGTCGCTTAACTAGAGCCTTTAATAAGAAACTCTACCATGCGGTCAACATACCATGACGGGTCAAAAACTCAACCTCCTTGGGGATCCTAGAATGAATTTGGGGTGCCCGTTCAAAGAGCAATTTATGTCAGGCAACAGCTATATGACAGGAGGTAAGTGTCAGGTAAACTCTCCTCTCCACCTCTCACTCACTTCAAAAGCCTTCAAGCCCGGTTTGCATCAGAATTTACATAGAGAGGTATTAGAGATCGAATGTCACAACGCTTTTATTTCTTATGTTGAGTCGATTAGGATTAGGTATCATCTCGTCTTTGAAATTGAACCTCATCGAACTTCCTTTCAAGAGATGGCCAGAGTGTTGACACCAAATTTTTAATCACATTTTCTCTTTAAAAAAATTCATAAAAAATTCATAAAAATTCATAAAATTAAAAAATTAACTTGGGGACCTTGGCCAAGCCTAGGGAACCAATTTTGACCAAAAAAATGAAAAAAAATTTTCAAATTTTTAGTATTCTCCTATATTTTATTTTTGAAAATTCATAGAGAATCAAGTAAAAATGAGAAAATTGAAAAATTAACTTTGGAAGCCTTAGCCAAGCCTAGGTAACCATTTTTGAACAAAAAATAATTTTTATATTTTTTTTCATTTTTTAATATTTTTCATAAATTAGGAAAATATTTAATAAATAATAGCATTTGAGGCCACAAAAATATGAAAAATGAGTCATTATTTTTCTTTTAATTTTCTATTCATTTTGGTCGAAGAAAATCTGTAAAAATTAATCTGAAATCGGGAATTACCTTGTCAATCTCATTTTCAAGTTAATTGAAAACATTATAAAAAATTCATTTTGGCTCTGTAATTTTTTATTTTTGCATTTCTGGAGTTGTGACATTGTCCTCTAATAGTCCAAATTTTTCAATGGCCTGATGGTGTATTTTTCTTTTTTACATTCGGTTTTCCGGATTCAATTTACCATTTGAAGTATTTCTTTGTGCTACATCGTCGCGTTCGTAGGACTTGCCAGTCGAACATGCGGGATCAATTTCGCGAGATGTTCTTAAGAATTGACGTATTTGAGAGTGGTGTCGGGAGTAACTGTCGATTGGATGTGTTTACTTGGATATTCGATGTGAATTCGACTGGATTAAAGTGTTTGTTTCACTCAATTCATGATTACACACATCGCATTACATGATTGTGGATCCATGCACATTTGACTGGACGGCTTGGATACCTTTGGCACCGATGGTCATATGCGTCTGCGCGAGATCCACTTACAGAATATGAATCTTTCTGGAAGTTTAGCTCCTGCTGTCGGGCAGTTTTCTCAACTTCGAATTTTAGACTTCAAGTGGACCAGAATCAATTGTCAGGCCTAAAACCAAAATCATTTGCTAGCTTGAGTAGTGTGAAACACCTGCCATTTGAATAATAACATGATAAGTGGTCAAATTCCAGCTGAGCTCTCCAGCATATCCACATGTCTTCACTTGCTTTTGGATAATGACAACTTATCTGGACATCTTCCACTAGAGTTCCCACTCTTGCTAGACTTCAACACAAGAATCTCGTCAGCTTTCTTGGCTACTGCATTAACAGAGACGAAAGATTGTTGATTTACGAATACATGCCGAATAAAAGCTTGAACAACCTTATCTTTGATCATGACCATTGCATCTTATTGGCATGGGATAGGCGCTTTGAGATTATTACTGGAATTGGACATGGAATTCTTTATTTCCACTAGGGTTTGAAGCTTCAAGTGGTCCATAGGGACCTTAAAACAAGCAACATTTTGCTGGATGCCAACCTAAATCCAAGATTTTCGATTTTGGAATACTAATACTTTTTGGAGGTGATGAAAAAGAAGCAAGAACAAGAAGAATAATGGGAATTTATGGATATATGTCCCTAGAGTATGCCATCGATGGAAAATTCTCGGTTAAGTCTGATGTGTTTAGCTTTCAAGTGCTCTTGTTGGTGATAGTTAGTGGAAAAGGAACAAAGGATTCTACCATCGAAGCGATCACCACAACCTTCTTGGACATGCATGGTTGCGTGGGATGAACGCAAGGCATCGGAGCTTATGGATGATTCTTTAGCTGACTCTGCCATTACATCTCAAGTAGAGAGGTGCATACACATGGTTAGTTGCATGCCTAGAAATTTCCTGGTGATAGGCCAACAATGTCCTCTAGGGAGTTCATGTTAGCAAATGAAGAGGCAATATCGCCACATCCCAAACCACCCGTTTCTTCATGGAAAGAAGTCCAACAAGCTCAGGAGCAACTTCTCCTCCATCATATCCCTACTTGCCAAGTAATTACCCACCTCAATCAGATGGTAGGAGCGGTGGAAAAGCTAGAAAATGAGCAAGAGTGGAGAGTGGGAGGCAACATGATTAAAAAAAAGAAACAAAGACACTCAGCAAAAACCGAAAGAAGAGGAGAGGATCGCTTGGTCAACTTTGAGCTAGCGAGCACCACCGAATGAAGGGACTGCCCATCATTCAATTTGACAGAAAAAGAAACAGCGAGGGGGAGAGTTCTCAAGTGGAGAAAAGAAAGATTCTAGAGGGCCCCTTCTTCCTGGGGGTTCACACATGGAGAGAGGACCAAAAAGAAGGAGATTGAGAGGATGATCGTGGAGAAGAAGAGAAAAAAAAAAACGAAAACAAGAAAGCTGGTAGAGAACTCTCCATCATCCTCAACTTCGAAGTCGTGGGGTGCCTGGCGTTGTGTTTGGTTCATGATCTAGTAGGTCATTGGCCTCTATTATCTGCTAAAGATGTACATTTGGAGCTGGTTGAGAAGTTACGGGTGTAGACCACAAAGAATATGGATACTGGAATGAAGACAAACCAGCTGATGATCAATGATGGGAACATGAAAAGAACTTATAAGAAGTTGTTCTCTCCAAAACCAAGTAGTGAAAAAAAATTAAGCACGAATTTGAAGCCAAGATTGTCAGTATGGACAAAGAATTGCTTCATTTTATAGTAGACAATGCTGCAATTTCGAGGTCGCTTCAAGAGCGTTCTAACATGATAATTAAAATCAGTGAAGAAAAATCAAAGGCTGACGGTTCTACTGTTTTCGAGATGGGCAACGCCAAATCATTGCTGCTATTTATGGTCCGAGGGAGGCACAAAAGAGGAGGCAACGATTGAGTGATCAGGCTTTAGTACGCTGTGAGTACAGCACGGCTAACAGGAGATCAAACGAGAAAACCAAAGAGTGACGGGCGGTCAACAAAGATGTCTCTTGTTATTCGACAGACAATGGAAGCATGCATATTGACTCAGCTTATGCCTCGATCTCAGATAGATATATACGTCTAAGTTCTTCAAGCAGATGGTGGAGCTCAATCTACGAGCATTAATGCTGCCACTTTTGGCCTTTGCTGATGCTAGGATCCCAATGCGCCATTTTCTTATATCATACAGTGCTGGATATCTTAATAGTACACCACCTCTTGATTTGAATTATGTAGAAGATAGTACAGGAGGCCCTGGTGTTACAGTTGGAATTTTACCAAAGCTGGACAAAGTGACTCTTCTGCAGATGGATGTTAAATCACCTCTCGATATCTTTCAAAATGTCATGCAACTCGCAGTGGAAGGCTGCAAAGCAATTGCAGATTACATTGGAGAAGTTTTAAGTGAAAATATCAAACAATTGGAGTACTCGGCAAAAGTGAGGAGAGGGTCCGATGCCATTTTAAAAAAAAGAAAGAAAGAAAAGAGGAGATAGTTGATTACATGATCTGGATGCTGTAAACACATGGCCCCACGGGGGACGCCAGCTAAAAGAAAAAGAGGAACGTTGGAGTGGGGGACAAAAGGGGAACCTCTCTCTCTCGGTAGCAGGAAAGGAGATGGGGGAGGACAATGGTTAGTGGACAATGTAATGGACACTTTTGGTAGGGGCGAACTGACCAAAAAGAAGAGGGGCCACCGAAATTCAGAAGAAAAAAACGAAAGAACAGCACATGGGAGTGGGATTGCTCTGGAAATAAAAAAAGGGTGATGAAAAGAAAATGACGAGTGGAGCGCTCCTCTTCATCAGACGCACAAGTTGGCAGATAGGAAATGGTGGGGGAATTAGGTCAATCACCTCCTATCGTTCGAAGAAAAGGCACACGGGGAGAGCAAGTGGAAAGGGGCTTCTTCTTTGTCGTTTGAAACTACTGTTTCTTCGGCTTCTGAGATTGGTCAGAGAACAAGAAGAAGTAGCCATGTGCTTGTTGATGCTCTCTAAGGATGTGAGAATCTATAGTTCTTTGTGGGCATAAAGAAAGGAAGCGAGGATGAAGACGATGGATCTTGAGGAAGAGAGTAATTTGAATACAGGAACTTCAGGATTTGATGATTTCCAAGTTAATAGTAGAATTGCCAATTTTTGTGGTTGAGTGAATTCAGGGCATTGGGACAAGATAGACATATTAGCTGACAGCAAACAGTTCAAGAAAGAAGTCCAATCCCCATCCGAGTTTTAAAATACCATTCCAGGGAATAATCAGATCGAGGAAGTTGTGGTCGATCATGCCAGACTCCAGCAGGAGGAAGTTGACCATTTCATATGATCTAGAATTGAAAGTGAACCTCCTGAAAACATGGGATTGTGATTTTTCAGACACCGAATTTTTGCAGGACTGTCAAGAGAAGCAAATTCCAGTGTACTACTTGCAACGAGACATTTCACTCTTACCAAGCTCTAGGTGGTCACAGAGCTAGTCACAAGAAAGGAATGCCTTCCCTCGCGTCAAATGGTCACGTGCTCAGGATATTTCAAAGACAATCCAAGCAGTGATCTTGCAACTTTCGTGACTTCAGTCGGTCAAGCTCTTGCAAATGACAAAGCATCGAAGCTGATCATATCGCCTGCCACATTCGAATAAATAAATCAAAACGGGGGGACAAGCTTTAGTAGGGACTTTTGGTAGAGCAAAAGAAGATGGGAGACAGCCATTATCATCCACCCATCTGCCAATACTTTCTCGAAGGGAAAAGTAGAGAAGGGCACTTTCGGTGAGGGCCCGAGGGGATAGAGAGATGGAGGAGATGCAACCAGAGGGAACTCTCCTTTTTTGGGGGCATCACGGGCACTGGAGAGGGGACTGATTCCACATGATATAGGGCGGACTCCTCATGATGGGAGGCGAATTCCTCATGATGGGAGGCTGATGATGCAAGGGGGGGGGGGACATTCTCTCCCTCATATTGGGAATGACAAAAGCAGCTTCACAGAGGGATACACGGGAGAAAGAAATGAAGGACAATGTGAGTGTAGATGCATCAAAAGGAAATTAGCAGCCAGCATCCTTGAAGTCCTACTACAAGGAATCGGTTTGACAACAGGGGAGAAAAAGAGAGCCGAGGCAACTCTCAAAAGACGAACGGGGAGGAGCTGTGAGTGCTTCCATGGATTCCTTGGTTCCAGATCTGGCAATGGTACTGAGATGGTTGACCAGGTTAGCCTGGTCATGCCAATCCCACGGTGAATGATGAGCATCGAAGGCGTTACTAACAAACTTCAACTATCTAAGCATGCCAAGAGCTTTATCTCAAAGTTCCCTCATGTACACCAGCCAAAAGAGGAAGCTCGAGTTGTACTTGACAAGCTCCAGAAGAAAGATATTTATGGTGTTTATGTTGAGCCTATTGATCCCGAGGAGCTTTCCAGATTACCATGATCTTATCGAACATCCAACGGATTTTTCCCACCTGAGGAAGAAGCTTGCCAATGTTTCATACTCTACTTTGGAGCAGTTCGAGGTGGGCATCCTTGCTTGTTTTGCATTTCTATTTATTGGTTGTCAAGTTGGTCATAACTTTCTTTGGGTTTGACCATTTATTGGATCCTGAATTTTATACCGTGATTTCTCCACTTTCCCACTTCTTTCATTGACGGTGTTTTGGAGGACTTTTTCATGTTATTGACTAATTAAAAACACTAAAGAAACAAAAATTAGAAAAATGAAAAATAGATGCTGTATACTGTGGTGATTGGCGAGCAATGGCTTTACTTCATTTACAAGTATAGCCCAAAGTATTAGTTCTTCGTCCTTGGAGCCTAATCACGCCATGGCTTTGATGTTTTTGGACTGATTTATGATTGAGAAACTGTATTCCTGCATGAGTGAACAAGTTATACAAAGTAGAATGCAAGTACATTTTCTCGAATGAGATTCTGCTTCTCTAGTTAAATTGCCACATAGCATTTGGATTGTTGTCAAAATTATAATTATAAGACTGGTGGATATTTTTTCTATTGTTATTTTAACGTCTGAAAGAATGCTAGAAGATTCTAAGTTATTGTTCATCTCCTTGTTTTTCTGATCCAAACATTTCAAAATTTTTTTTTTTTTGAATCCTCCTTCTTTCGACAAAGAACCCACACCTGAAGGAAAATATGAGTGGAGTAAATGCCACCTATTCATTTTTCCATCTCTTTACATTTTTGATTACCCAAGTCAAGGTAAGGCGGAGAAAAGAATCAATTTCAGACTAACACTGAGAATTGTTGATTACATACTTCTTACTCGATTTTGATTTCATCATACAAAAGATAGATAAGGTCAATCAAAGTCCACAACTACTGAGTAAAGTGGGAAGCTTGCTATTTCTGTGGCTCATAAGTTGCTATTGTCCACTTACTTAGTATTTGCATATCCCATCATTGGAACATAAAAGCGTTAAGAAGGGAAAGCATAAAGCGTATCCAACAGAAGACAGGATACACTGCCAATGGCACATGCAGAAATCCCAAAACAGGTCCATTTCACTAAGCATCCAGGATCACACCTGTCCTTGTTTCTCTCCACGATTTCACAGAAGTCATCAGCAGCTGCACGCATATGGAGAAACATGGGAAGCTTAGTAGCACATGCCAATTCAAACTGCTTCTCAAAGTACCTATTTTTGAAAAGAATCAGCTTATCAATTAAAAGGGATAACTTGCAATAAAGAGACTGGCAAAAATATAAAACTAAACAAGCTTTTCACCTCACTGCCTACGTACTTCTTTTGAATCTCGGAAGGGCAAAAATGAAGCCTGTCATAGTCCAATCCACATTCACCGATTGCCACAACCTTTACATCGGCACGCAGATTAGCTAGTAGAAAATGAAACTATGGTTTTCTCCAGAAACAAGCAAATGACGTTGAATAGCAAGTAAATATATCCAGGACACTAGGACATCATTATTCCACCAAATAGTTTAAACTGACAATCATATATGTAGAAAGTGAAGGACTAAATAACAAGGCAACTGACTATAATGCGATCAAAGTTGGCACTTCCGTATCTTACCAAAGTTATCCATTCAATGAGTAAAACAAAAGCGTTGATGTTTTTGCAGAGACCTTTCGCACTTTGTTCTCATTTGAAAAGCCACCATAAAAGGCATGTGCAGTGTTAAGAAACGTGCTAAAGCATTTAGCAGTTCACTTTATTGACATATTATCAAAAACTGGGCTTACTTTTCCTTTCTGTATGCCTTCTCTAGCCAATGATAGAAGAGACTGATAATGCTTTTCTGGATCTCCACCTTCTTCAAATTCCTGAAGAGAATATCAACATGCCTAAAATCAGAACCATCCAACAAATATTTTGGAAATAACATCCAATAAAATCTAAAGGATGTATGATACCCTGCATCTAGTTGGATGTACTCCTACAGTGCAAAAAAGCCTCCCTGACATTATTAATATGTCAAATGTGTAAGTCCAACATCCATCAAAGTACAGAATCAAGGTGAAAAGGCAGAGGATACTTTTCTATACAGAGTTGCAAGTTTCTAAGTCCTTGGGAATCAATAATGAGCTTTCGTCTATCAAATGCAAAAGGAAATTCTGCCTGTTCAATAAAGTCTACAAACCATCCGTTTCTGCAATTGCAAGAGCTTTCTTTGATTCCTCCAGCGACCCGCCAGTCACCTGCAATAATAATTAGTTAAAGCCATTTTAAATTTTGTCTGATAGAAAAAGAAGATAAATTTTCTTTTATAGAAGCAGCAATCTGAGCCAGCTACCTAATAAATTTTGTCTACTGTACGTTACATCACAATTGGTCCAAAGTCCTGATCATGGACCGATGTGGGTCAAGTAGGAAACTGCGGACTTGAACATAAACTTTTTCCAAGAAACAATCCTCTCTCCAAGGCCCCAATACCGACCAAATGAGAATAAACCTCCTTCCCATTTAGAACACAGAACCCTACAAAGCTCTAACTAGCAGGGGTGCCTGAAGTCACCAAATTCACCCATGACATATAGATCCAACCTACGAAAGCATCTAAATCATTGGTTATGGGGAGGTAGTCATTATCTGAGGAAAGAAAATTACACAGGGTGCTAAACGGTTTATTTTTCATGCAATTTAGGAAGACAACATTGTTGCAAGTTACAATGCTTAAGATGTTGTTGAGGTAGTCTCGCAAGTAAGAAGCAATGTTAGCCTTTAGTACGTCTCTTTGCTATGCCATAAACCACATAGGAAATCACTTGCCAAACTCCTTGCTCAACTATTCAATGGGATCTTTCACGTTAAAATGTCAAAAAGAGAGAGCTATCCAAACTCCAGATGGTACAGCCTTCCCAACTCCATTGTCGTTTAGATCTTTGAAGTCTGAGAGAACATCAATTAGACTAAACTGGCTCAGTAACCTCCGCCTTTGCCAAGAACATTCGATCTAACCCAATCCCCCAGTGGACAGTACACACACAAAATCGAACTCCGATTGCCAACATATACAAATTCATCTCGGGAAAGGCGAGCAATATACTCACGATGATCCGATCAACACCGGCACTCCAGGCTCTGTTCAGCACCGTGGCAATATCGGCCACATGGCATTGCTTCCCGTTGTAGATTCTTTAAACATGCCATCTACATCGATTTTTTCCCACTCAGTCAACGAACGGAACCAAAAAAATCAACCAATTTCATAAAAGGGGTACGAAAGAATCGACTGCCGGCAATTTCAGCCACAACCCAACAAGTGTTCCACGAAATGCCTGACCTGTGAAGTTGACGGCAATATCTGTTTTTGAAGGCCAGAGAGAATGAGAAGAGAGTGAGAATGTCTCCATTCACAAGGCGGGAGCAAGAGATATCGACATTTCAGAAAGGCAAAAAAACCAGCTGACTTGCCTATCATCCGCAGAGCTGCCATAGCCGAACACGAGAAGAAGCGAAACAGTGCGCTCGACCGCTGAAAATTGATTGATTACGAGCAAGGTCGTTGATATTTCGTCGGTTGTTCCTTCATGAATTTTGAGAAGCGGTAACGTCTGGATGAATTATTTCACAATTCGTCAATATTCCATTTTCATCCTCGAGATTTAATGATGTTCAATCTGATCCTTTTACTCTTCCAATCGAAACGATTTTAATGAAAAATCACGGGGCGATGACCTACTTGATGAAGGCGAGCAATATACTTACGATGATCCGATCCCATGGTTGAATTGCTTCGCTACATTAGATGTCGAGGAGATAGATTAATTAAAATGAGAAAATCGATTCCATTTAAAGAGCACAAGGAATGTATTAGACTGGACCGAACATTAGCTACTAATCTCCCGTTGTCCCTTATGGAAAAATGTGTAGTGAACGTTGCGTACAGAAAACATATTTTAATATCTCGCTTAGGTAAATCGGCCTGATAACGCAATATTGTGCATCCAATCAAGTGATATACATTAGAGAAATCAATTAACGATGAAATTGACATGTGACATTATATTACGCATCACTTATATAAATGTCACACCAAAAAATTCCTCTCAAATTTTAAGCCAATCTTTTATCAAATGCCGAATTCTTTTCCCCCATATCTACGCAATAGCCTCTCTTTTCTTAGGCAGGCAAATGATGTGGAGCAATATGTGCATGTTGTGACAATTTTGTAGAAGGCAAAGCTCGCCAGTCACCACCTTATGTAGCACAGATCTCGCAAGAATACATACATAAAGAATTACTATGATCAAAACCAAAAGCAACGTCCACGCTAGTTCCACGTGTCTCCACGCTAGGAACGATCGAAACAAGACTCCGAAGAAGGCGCCAAACGCCGTGGCCCTCGCGCCGCCGTGTCGCGGCGCCGCTACTAATTCCAAGGCTTCACGACGAAGAGCACGATCAGCAAGATGATGAGCAGCACGAGGGTTATGCCGTAGCAGGTCCACTTGCGGGAGTTCTTCTGGTACCACCGCGCCTGCTGGAGCTGGCCGGTCCCCTGGTGCACGAGCGAGTTGGCCCTCGCGACCTGGCTCTCGATGTCGTCCAGCTGCTCGCCCTGGGACTGGACCAGGACGGCCATGTCCAGGAAGACCTGGTGCAGCTCCTTGAGGTTCCTCTCCATGTCCCTCACCGCGTCGTGCCTCTCCTGGATCTCTTGGATGGTGTCGAGCACCCTGCCCCGGCCTTGTTCCTGGATCGCTTTCTGCAAGAATGTCTCGCTCTCGCCTGCCTGCGACATTTTTCGATTTTCCCAGGGTCAGAGGACGGAAAATTTTGCGGAGTTACTCGACTCGACTGGCAATGAGGACTAACACTAGATTCAATTTCACTCTACCAAGAACTTCCGGATATGCTGTAGATGAATGTGTTGGTCAATGTCACAATCTCAGGATCGGTCGTATAGAGACGAATAGAAGACAAGGCATGAATGAGTCTCCAAATACTAGGGAACATGGAAAGAGGAGAAACAAGCGTCTAATGTTCATATGTGGTTTATGTGTCTGGGAAATTATTGGTCAGAAATGTCATGCTCAATCAAAAACCAAAGCCGGGTTTGATTACTAACCATAGTTTGGTTTCCATAAGGGAAGGATCGAAAAAGTCATAAATCTATTGCATTGGTATCAATTCAGTTATAAATCTTTTAATTAGACAAATTTAGCCCTAAATATTTTGCATTTGTACTTATTTAGTTCGTGCGGCTAATTGTAACTAGAAATCGCTAATATGGACAGTGGCGTCACCAATCGTCCTACGTGGCACGACTGGTGCTTACATAGATAAATTTTTCAATTTTATAGTATCTTTTTCTTTATTTGTTTCTTCTTCTTCTTTTTCCATTCTGGTCAGCGAGGTTCGCGAAGCCCTCACCATCACCAGCTATAATATAAAAAAAAAAATAGTAGGCGACAAAAAAAATCCAGAAAAATATTACAAAATAATAAAATCTATCTACGTCAGCGTCGATCGTCGTGTCACGCAGGACAGACGGCATCTAGTATAATTAAATTGGTTGGTTGATTGAAGTGGGACGAATGTAAAAGGATTATGAATAATACTCAAATAAAGAGTTATGATGAATTAGTACCAATGCAATACGGATCAGACTTTTTTTATGTGTCCCGATTCAACCCTATCGAACATAGCACATGCAACACCCAACCAAAACATCAGCCGTTAGTTTAGAATAGAGATATGCCTAAGGTCTAGCGGCTTGACTAAACAATAAACACGATTAAGATTAGATCGTACTTCTCCTTCTCCTGTATACGTACAGAAACCTCAACAACCTCGATCCCTACTGTTATCATCAAAAAGTAAAGAACAAAGTCCTCCGAGCGATCTTCGCTACTCTTCCCTCGGCTTTCGTTCACTGTGAAAGCATATGCCATCAGGTCGTAAAAAATATAATAATAAAAAATTAATAATAATAATAAGGAGAAGAAGTTGCATCGTAAATTAGGAGCACAGAAGAAGGAAGGGCGCTCGTCCAATGAATCGACACACATTGATTCCAAGCGTCATTTGGGGTTCATGTTAGGTACAAAGCGGAGACGATAATCATTCATATGGGATGATTCATTAGTTTTAAGAACAAAATCACGGTAGACAATCAGAAGATCCACCGTCCCTCTCGTCCGGGTTCCTCGCCACGCGTCACCGTGAATACCTCCGCTGCACCGTGCCTGTACTCCGACGGATATCTCTCCGCAGCTGTGAACCACCCATGTTGCCTCTCAACTTCTTCCTCAGCCCGCCTCAGCCCGAGTGCTAGTCCGGTATGACGACGACCCAGGCCGCAGCCGAGTAAGGATACGAGTTCGCAGCTGTCGGCCCGCTCTAAAAGCCTCGAGACCGACATTCAACAACATTGCCTTCTTAAGGGCCATGGCCACGTCAG
>JAGVVM010019810.1:0-57473 GCA_019149425.1 Psidium friedrichsthalianum
GGACCTACTTGATGAAGGCGAGCAATATACTTACGATGATCCGATCCCATGGTGAATTGAATTGCTTCGCTAATTAGATGTCGAGGAGATAGATTAATTAAAATGAGAAAATCGATTCCATTTAAAGAGCACAAGGAATGTATTAGACTGGACCGAACATTAGCTACTAATCTCCCGTTGTCCCTTATGGAAAAATTGTAGTGAACGTGCGTGCGTACAGAAAACATATTTTAATATCTCGCTTAGGTAAATCGGCCTGATAACGCAATATTGTGCATCCAATCAAGTGATATACATTAGAGAAATCAATTAACGATGAAATTGACATGTGACATTATATTACGCATCACTTATATAAATGTCACACCAAAAATTTCCTCTCAAATTTTAAGCCAATCTTTTATCAAATGCCGAATTCTTTTCCCCCATATCTACGCAATAGCCTCTCTTTTCTTAGGCAGGCAAATGATGTGGAGCATATATGTGCATGTTGTGACAATTTTGTAGAAGGCAAAGCTCGCCAGTCACCACCTTATGTAGCACAGATCTCGCAAGAATACATACATAAAGAATTACTATGATCAAAACCAAAAGCAACGTCCACGCTAGTTCCACGTGTCTCCACGCTAGGAACGATCGAAACAAGACTCCGAAGAAGGCGCCAAACGCCGTGGCCCTCGCGGCCGTGTCGCGGCGCCGCTACTAATTCCAAGGCTTCACGACGAAGAGCACGATCAGCAAGATGATGAGCAGCACGAGGGTTATGCCGTAGCAGGTCCACTTGCGGGAGTTCTTCTGGTACCACCGCGCCTGCTGGAGCTGGCCGGTCCCCTGGTGCACGAGCGAGTTGGCCCTCGCGACCTGGCTCTCGATGTCGTCCAGCTGCTCGCCCTGGGACTGGACCAGGACGGCCATGTCCAGGAAGACCTGGTGCAGCTCCTTGAGGTTCCTCTCCATGTCCCTCACCGCGTCGTGCCTCTCCTGGATCTCTTGGATGGTGTCGAGCACCCTGCCCGGCCTTGTTCCTGGATCGCTTTCTGCAAGAATGTCTCGCTCTCGCCTGCGACATTTTTCGATTTTCCCAGGGTCAGAGGACGGAAAATTTTGCGGAGTTACTCGACTCGACTGGCAATGAGGACTAACACTAGATTCAATTTCACTCTACCAAGAACTTTCGGATATGCTGTAGATGAATGTGTTGGTCAATGTCACAATCTCAGGATCGGTCGTATAGAGACGAATAGAAGACAAGGCATGAAATGAGTCTCCAAATACTAGGGAACATGGAAAGAGGAGAAACAAGCGTCTAATGTTCATATGTGGTTTATGTGTCTGGGAAATTAATTTGGTCAGAAATGTCATGCTCAATCAAAAAACCAAAGCCGGGTTTGATTACTAACCATAGTTTGGTTTCCATAAGGGAAGGATCGAAAAAGTCATAAATCTATTGCATTGGTATCAATTCAGTTATAAATTTTAATTAGACAAATTTAGCCCTAAATATTTTGCATTTGTACTTATTTAGTTCGTGCGGCTAATTGTAACTAGAAATCGCTAATATGGACAGTGGCCGTCACCAATCGTCCTACGTGGCACGACTGGTGCTTACATAGATAAATTTTTCAATTTTATAGTATCTTTTTTTCTTTATTTGTTTCTTCTTCTTCTTTTTCCATTCTGGTCAGCGAGGTTCGCGAAGCCCTCACCATCACCAGCTATAATATAAAAAAAAAAATAGTAGGCGACAAAAAAAATCCAGAAAAATATTACAAAATAATAAAATCTATCTACGTCAGCGTTCGATCGTGTCACGCAGGACAGACGGCATCTATGTTAGTAATTAAAGTTGGTTGGATTGAATTGGTACGAATGTAAAAGGATTATGAATAAATTAATCAAATAAAAGATTTATGATTGAATTAGTACCAATGCAATACGGCTTCATGACTTTTTTGTATGTTTTCCCGATTTCAACCCTATCGAACATAGCCACATGCAACACCCAACCAAACATTCAGCCGTAGTTTAGACATAGAGATATGCCTAAAGTCTAGCGGCTTGGACTAAACAATAAACACGATTAAGATTAGATCCTACTTCTCCTTCTCCTGTCATACTTACATGAAACCCTCAACAACCCCGATCCCTACGGTATCATCAAAAAGTCAAAGAACAAAGTTCTCCGAGTCGATTCTTCGCTACTCTTCCCTCGGCTTTCGTTACTGTGAAAGCGATGCATCATGTCGTAAAAATAATAATAATAATAATAATAATAATAAGTGAAGAAGTTGCATCGTAAATTAGGAGCACAGAAAAAGGAAGGAATGGCTCGTCCAATGAATCGACACAATTATGATTCCAAGCGTTCATTTGGTTTCATGTTAGGCACAAAGCGGAGACGATAATCATGCATGGGATGATTCCTTAGTTTAATAACATAACTCACGGTAGAAATCAGAAGATCCACCGTCCTCTCGTCCGGGTTCTCGCCGGTCACCGTGAATACCTCCGCTGCACCGTTCCCTGTACTCCGACGATATCTTCTCCCGCAGCTTGTTGAACCCCTCCATGTTGTCCTTCAACTTCTTCCTCAGCCCGTTCAGAACCGATGTCCTCGTCCGGTCTGACGACGACCCAGGCCCGCAGCCGGGGAGGCTCCGGTTCGCAGCGTTGGCCCGTCTAGGGCCTCGAGCCTGACCTTCACCACCTTCGCCTTCTCAGGGCCATGGCCCCGTCAGAGTCCATGCGGGCCCTCAGGTCCTTCACGGCCTCGCGTTGTGCAGCGTCTTGCTCTGCTCGTGAGAGACTGGAGCCTCTGGTGGAGGGCCTCCAGCTCTTGAGCTAGTCCTTGATCGACTCGGCATCCTCGAAGAACTTGTCGAGGTTGACCCCCGGCGCCGCCGCCGCCGGCCAGCGGTGCTCAGCTCGATGGTGTGGAAGTCGCCGTCGTCGCGGGAGCGAGCGTAGGAGCCGGATAAGAGGTCGTTCATGTGTTTACAGACAGATTTGGATACAAAAACTGGCGTTGCAAAGGTTGGATGAAATGGCGCAGTGCATCAGGGTTTTGTGTGATCGCGTCGCTCTTTTGTTAAAGGGAAAAAGAACAGCAATAAGGTTTAATCAGGAGCTGAATGGGCCAGTACAGAAGAGAGATAATATTGTGAATTTGAGGACGGAAGGTGGATCCGAGGAATAGAGCAAAACGAGTTGAATTTCTCAAATGGATGCTTGGGAGAGAAGATGGTCAAACGACCTTGCCTCGTCAACTTCTCTTCGTCAGGCTAAGGGAGGAAGACTTTTAGTCTTCTTTCGACCGAGTCCTTTTCCGTATGAACATTAAGACCAAGGACATGGAGACTTTCGTCACATGACGACGGACGACGAAAGTTCATTTGAACCTGATTTTAGGTACGGTTCAGAACCAGATTTTGTAGACCAACAACCATATTTCTTTTTTCTTTTATTGTGGGGTAACAGCCTATAAACCTTAAAGCCAGTAGGTTCGTATATTAATATTTAAATTATCACAGCATTAGCCCCTAGGAATATTAATTGAATAGCATATTTTTCTATTATTTTATTATTGTTATAATTCATTGAACACAACCTATTTAACCGTTTATGGGGTTCCAATTTTTGCGCAACGACGCATAGCGAACTTTAATCATGCAAGTTCATGTCGAACACGCCGAAACCCAACTAGTTTGGGAAAAGATGATGTTGATGTTGATATTTGCCACGTCTAAGCAATGTTTTGTGCAGGTTGGGCCATTCAAAGCTTCATACCTGGAAGAATTTTCTCAGAAGACATCAAACAAAATAACCACAACGACAAGGCACCGAAACATCACCATGTTCAAGCAAGTAGAGAAAAACCAAACAGGATACCAGGAGCAACCGCATAAGCAAAGATAAGAAGATAATACAAATGCATGTTAAAGGAAAAAGAATAAATCCAACATCAAGTCTCCCGGGTTTGACAAAATGCAAAAAAGAATACGGCCCCTTCAAAGCACATTGCTTGTACTGATCTCTTTATAGAGATGACAACTGTGAAATTAAACAAAGCAGATGACTGCCACACTTGTGGAATGAGCTTTCCAAGAATACACTAGCATCTGTCGCATATAGTGGCCTCATCGTTGCTTCAAGTTCACGATGAATAGTTAATCAATGGAAGTGTCTGCAATATTTCCCGGTTGATTTGTGGACGTAGAAAAATTCAAGCACAACAAGAGTGATATCATATTCTGTTCGAAATTGTCCCAGTATATGTGCTTTGTACAATTCGTGTCTGCTATAAATGTTTTCATTACGAGTACTATAAGATCCAATATGGAGACATATCTAAAATGAATGTTCTTATTACTCCATGGCGAAGAAAGAATTCATCTCTACCTTCACTACGCTTATAGAGCTTCTTCTGGTGATAATATGATACAAGAACTTAAGTACATAACTTACAAAAGGTGAATCTGACAAGCTCCCTGTACAAGAAGCCAAAGCCCCCAAACCAAGATCTTATGTAGACTGAAGAACAGTGAGATAATATGAATATCCTTGACAAGTTCCTGAAGATGGTCGTATTTCCCTGTGATTTCCTTGATCATCAGGGAGCACTAGACTCCACTGCAGAATATAATTTGACAGATCGTAGGTCCCAGGCGAAAATACACAAATCTGAAGAGGAATTTCTAGCGTCGACAATGGCGGAAGCCCAACTTTTGTGGAGCTTGAACCAGTCCAGACAAAGGGCGACGCACTGTCTGAGGATAGTGGTTTCATTTGGAAACCACCGATATCAGATGTGACTTTAATTTCACTATCCAATGATACATTGTACCAACCTGCTTGCTTACCAGAAGCAAGCGTACTTTCATCGCTTGATTGGGCATCACCATTCCGGCTAAAATCCAAAGTATTGATGCGCACAGATGCAGCAGCATCTGCTGAGTTGTATAGAGTCATCTTCAAGGTAACCTCACAGAAAGAGGTAGAGAAGTCGTGATGTATCAGCCGGGGCCCTTCCACTACCCATGATATCGGACTTGTGCTAGCGACACTGAAGAGCACCAATTATTTTAAGTTAAAATAAAAGAGGAAGAGATCAGATAACACTTTGCAATGTTGAACCAAAGGTGTCAATCTTAGACTGAATCTTGCCTGCAATGACACTCATGATGAGAAAAGAGTGAGGGCCTATCAGAAACTCCCTGTCTGTCCCTGTCCAGAAGGAATAAAATCAACCATGTTGGAGTCTCCCTGAAATTGCACAAAGGAAAGCACTAGAACTGTCAAAACTGCCAATACGCCCAAAAGAGGCGGCACCACACTAGCGAAGAAGATTTATCATTTGACCTCAGACAAAAAAGTCTAAACATCCAACGCATCCATTGAATTTGTTGCTTATCAGGCATCTCTAGACCCAAACAGCATGAACATGGTGTGTTAAAAACATTCCATTCACAGAGACAAGCAACACAAACAGAAGTTCAGATAATCCAAGGAACAGCAAATGCCACTAGCACCAATACAAAACCTATCTAATCCATTTGTTTTCGACAATGACATATCTAAAGAGAGGCGAACCTGCATTTCACACATTTTGTTTTACTATTCACAGGAGAAGGTGAGCACAAACTGCAACGTCCTTTCACTGTTTGATAAAGGAACTGTTAATTTTGTATAAAAGAGGAAGCCTTTGTTAACAGATTGTGCAATTAATTCTGTTGCTGGACTTCTCAGCCTCTCATAAGGACTTTCAACACAAACAGAAGTTCAGATAATCTAAGGAACAGCAAATGCCACTAGTACCAATAGAAAACCTATCTAATCCATTTGCTTTCCACAATGACATATCTAAAGAGAGGCGAACCTGCATTTCACACATTTTGTTTTACTATTGACAGGAGAAGGTGAGCACACACTGCAACGTCCTTTCCCTCACCCCGTCCCTCCCCTCCCTTTAAAGCAGAATTTCATCAATGAGGCACCATGCGAACGTCCAATTTCATTTAGTATACAAACTGTCTACCATACCTCAGAGCAGAATGCCCATGTTCATCTTCTCAGGAAAGAAAAGTCTCCTTTTCTATTACAATTTCCTCCCAAAATGAACAATAAACCACAAATAAGTATCAAGCCCAAGCCACGCACTATCAAAAATGTAGAGAAATAATTGAAATTCAGAATATGAGTAATACTTAAACTTCCATTTGGAGGTTTACCTGCAAGCAAAACATCGCGTGTACAGGACAAAAGAAATAGCAAGATATACAGAACATACAATCATCTCCCTTGATCCAATAACAAGAACATAAAGTCAGTGACCTCACCTCAAGTGATTTTCCATGCTGCAGTCTTTCAACATTGTGGAAATCCTTCACCGGGGACAGAGAGGAATCATACAATATTCCACCAGCTCCTTCAGTACTCAATTGAATGTCGCTTACAGTGAGAGAGTGAATAGGCGAGCCATTTGCTTCTGATCTATCTAATCTCTTACTTTTCTGCAGTCAATTCAACAATTTGCTAAATCAAACTACAAGAAGTTCAAATTTTATGTATGACAGGCTTGGCAAGTTAAAATTATAAAATCAGGCATCAGCATCTCCCTCCCTCCCTCCCTCAACAACAAACTTGAGGTATGAAAGGCTTGGCAAGTTAGGACTAGAGCATCAGCCCTCCCTCCCTTCTCTCTCTCTTTATGAGGCCAGACAAATTGGAGAAGCAGACGTTCAACACAAAATGCTCGTGATTAAGAATGAAAATGCAAATTAGCCAGGGACACATACCAGTCCACTTAAAAAAGCACTTCTCTAATATTTTTGCTTAATTTCCACAAACCCATAAAGACGACTTTGATTCCACATCAATCAAACATAACTGAATCAGTCCCAACTTGCATCTTGTTTCCATCTTAAATCATTGTCAAGGAGACACTGATAAATTTACTGTTCTCCAAGGAGCCACCGCCAAAGAATTGCCAGAAACACATCATGGTAGTAGGAGCCTGAATTCAGCATCTTATACTAACCTTAAGCATCAAATAACATGAGAATGCTTGACCAGACATTAGAGTAGGTGAAGAATATATAGAATCAGTAGGTTGAAGCAGTGAGATTTCCCACTGATATCCAATGGATGATAACTGGTGAATCTGGAAATTCCTTGAACTAGTTTTGTTAGCTACATCCATCCGCACAAGAAACTCCTCCAGCGTAGATGGGCAGGCACTGATTTGAAATGAAACATCCAACGACGGGAATATCTAGAATGAAATACAGAAAAAGATGATTGAAGCAAAAATAAGAACCGAGAAAATTTCCTTAACAAATATCACTTGCATAATAAATAAACATTGGCCAGGAGAAGCTTCATAACAAGATATGTAAGAAAAGGGGATGGAAAAATTACCATGTCACATGGAAACTTACTAATTTCATCTCATTTAGCAAATGAATAAAGTGTCTCTTGATGTCTTCAGGGAAGAATTGTTTATATTTCAAAAGCCATATGAGCAGAAAAAGCTATTTTGAGAGCAGCAACGTACCTCCAAATTATAGAGCATCCGCAGAGTGCGGTACTTCATGAAGCTTTCTGGATTTTCTATCTCATAATACAGAATTATGTACAAGGACACTTTTCCAGGCGCTGCAGCATGGAGCCAAAGAGGCCACAAAAAGGAAGTACCTCCTTGTACTACAGTATCCTAAAATCACATATAAGCAAGACTTAAGACCACAAAATGCCTATAGAAAAATTTGAAAGTGAAAACAATATGCATCAATGAACATTTTTACAAACCTCTGGAAACAAAAAGACATTCTGTGGAGCATTAATGGTATGAGGTTCTAGAATGGTTTTCTCAACACTGTTTGTCTTCTTCTCTAAGCAGGCAGGGTAATCCATGTTCAAATTCCTCTGATTCCCGATATTCAAAAATCTCGGATGACTGATCTTCATTTTCAGATTCTGGCAATATATGTCATGTTATTCACAATGACAGAAGTCAAAAGTAAAATTCATAGTGAACCAGAAAGTGAATTGAATAACTGATAAAAGGAAATTAGTCTGTGCCCAGAACCAGCCACACATTATCTTCTCCGAGAGAATAAAAGTAGTTTAGCAGATTCTACACAATTACACTTAGAATTATGAAATGGATATTGCAACTAGCCAGTTGCTCTATAAAACACTTGCTAGGCACTATAACACATACGTGTCACCAAACAATTGCTTATCCACATCTATGAGCTTATGATACCATACGACACAACACCAACAAAGAACAAAAGCTCAAGCACTGTAATAAACTAAATAAGGCTACATGATCCGACATCCAGAAAAGCACAACACAGTGCACCATCACAAGCATAATACAGAAAAAACAAATGTTTTCATCAAATTAATGCACCTTCACGGACAGGTCTGACTTGTTATTCAGTTCTAGAGTCAACTGCTGTAGCTCTCCAGCATAAACTTTCTCAGGAAGAGATTGGATGAAGCCCTCAAGCCTGGGAACAGTCTGGACTTTCACCAAAAATGTATGACAACATAAAGAGAATTGTCATTAGCATAGGCAAAAAAGTAAATGCTCATCTCGCATAATCACATATTAATCAACCCACAATCAGCTATGAGTGGGGCTTATAATCTCCCAAAATGAAATGCCATGAAAATGATACAAATAGGCATGACAATCTTTTCTTGTTTCTTATATCTGGAAGCAAGTGAGGGGACATTATGAACCTTGATAACATCAAATTTGAGGCTGTCAGCAGGAGATCGTTTGTTTTCTTCCTCCCTTTCTGAATCTTCTTCACAGAACTGGTTGCAAAGTTGTGAAAACCAACCACAGAGCTGGAAAGTTTCCACTTAACACCCACAATTTTCAAAGTGCCTTCCACTTTGGGAGTAACTGTTAGTTGAACCTAGAAAAAAGTACAGTTATGACGACTTTCAATTGAAAGACAAGTATACTGCTCTGAGAAGAAATAAATGCAAGTAAGTAGATAAACATTGAGCAAATTGTGACACGTATATCATTCAATACTTAAGACAACGGTGTGAAAATGCAGTACATAACAATGAAATTCAACCAAAGCTCTAGAGGACTTTAATGTAACTGATAGTACAGATGTCATTCAATAGGGCCCACAAGGATCCAATATGCCAAGTGATGACAACAGAAAGTGCAGAAGCAACAACACTAAACTACGTTCCTAGGCTAGTTCTGTCTGATTGACATTTCACTTTTCAGTGCTGCAAAGGCAGGCCTTATCTACTCCAAGTCACCCATGCCCCAGTCACTCGCACTTTCATACACAACCATGTCATGTAATTCGTGATTGTGAAACTATGAAAAGCATGACACAAAACTTAATGTGCCGCGTTCGCATTGGACTTCTGTGATATGACTAGAATCACTCACATGTCTTCAAGCTAATTTCTTCCAAATTATTTCCTCTGTTCCTTATTGGTTACCATGGCATCCTTCTTTATCTTTTCCAAATTAACAGGTCCAGTTTTTGCAAATTTCAGCAAAGACAAGATGGGAAAGATGTATTAACAGATGTAGCACTGGCAAATGATGGTGGGAAACTATGATGTCAAAGCAAACTCCCACCGTATCATACTGTAAGCTAGCCAAAAACTTGACATGTGAGGGCAATGTCTGGTCCTTATTGTTTGAATAAAGGATCCTAACACCCACAAAATTGAAAATGCAATAACCAAGCATTCTATATAAATATTTCAAATATTAAGGACATTTTTAGTAGCAACTAGGACACTTTTAGTAGCAACTTTCTCAGCGCACATAATGGTTACTTCCAAGCACTACTTACCATTTTTCTTCCACCCCCTTCTAATGTGCATTCAACATTGGACAGAGCAAATGAAGACGTATCAGAATTTAAAAACCTGTGAAAAACAATTGAGCCCTTAAGCTTTCCAAAATTTACAAGAGTATACTAAATAAAAGCACACATTAACCCCATAGATATGAAAGCATATCGAAGACATGACTCGTACCGATCAGCAGTCAACTTAGTTGCTTCATCGTTCTTAAGTTCAGCAGTCAAACTGTTTGCCTCTGAGAAGCATAGACATACATACTTTGTTATTCAAGAACTAAACCCCCATTGAGGGCACTAAAAACTTAGAGAGAGATATTGTAATAATAATAGAAACTTGCACCTGAGTCGGCATCATCAGACCACGCACAAAGCTCACACATCAAAGAGACATCGGATAGGGGAATAGGAATTTGTAATGGATTTTGAAATTCAATAGCTACTTTTATTGCTTCTGCAAATAGATGATTGGAGAAAGGAGATCTTTTAGAGAGTACTATCTTACAAAGTTATCCAAAAACATGACTATGCAAAGTACTCCATGCATACCTCCTACCACACACAAATTTGAGTCCTTATTCCCTTTTGAAATAAAGTTAGATTGCACCTCCAGCCAATTAGTTCTCGCAGCAGGCAGTGATGGGACAATCTCCTCCTCTAAAGATTGCCATAGACTTTCCCTAACACCAGCCTGAAATCAAAAGAATGGAACATTAGCTACAATTAACAATAAAATTAAAGTCATATTCAAGAATTTTGAAGGGCTCAAGGCAATTGAAAATGGCATCAGATGTTAAGTCTTCATATGATAACACATAAATGAAAATAATTGAAAAGGTCAAGATCTGATAAAACTCATTAAGGAAAGGTAGAAGACATTCCACAGAAAAGTTCTGACACCAATTGTCACCCGCTCATGGACCAACAGTGGAAGGAAACAGCATTCAGCACCTTACAGATGAGAAATAATCACACTGGCAAGGCTTAAAAGCTTGCCAATTGTAAGAATAACATATCTGTATGCATCTCTGAAGCAGCATACTATCATATTTGGCTTAAGTGCATTCATCTGCCTCTCACTTTACAAGATTCCCCCTCTGATGCACCAAAAGTAAAAATAAAAAATGAAAACAAAGAAATAGAGCACCTTAGGGATAAAATGTAGTTATGCTAATCACGCTGAGAAACCATGCCAATTATAAGCACCGCACAATTGTATGCATCTCTCAAGTTCACACAACCATACCACTCGAGTTTAGAGCACAAAAGAAGTATACCATGCATTATCATTTCAATGCCACACACGGAATTGAACATGCAAATTAAAACGATGGCCATCCAAATTGGGCAATAAAATTTATAATAACTACTTCCATGTTTTGCTTTTGTTAAAAACTTCAAGGGATGATAAGCAGCTAATCATAAGGTGAAAGAAGCCTACCAAGGCAATTATATCATTATACAGTCTCTACATTTCTTTTGAAGATGAAAGACTCCTAATGTCAACACCCCATAAGGTGACGTCAGTGTAGGGTTGCAGGGCCATAGAGCTTAGTCCCATACACATACAAGGCTAAAATGAATAATTATTTTGCCATCACCAGCCTGAGCTACATGAGGCGAGTCAGAAAAAGAGGACCTAGGAGTGATGGCATCAAGTTATGACAAGCACGATATGTTGGTTCTTCAGCTCGACTCTCAACTATGTCAGCAACAAACCCTTAGCATTACATTAAAATTCAACTTGTTTTCTCATATTAGTAGTACAGTTTAATGAAATGGCGGAGAAATTGAAGGAAAAGAAGAGGGGCCCACTTACAGCAGCAGGTGAAGCATATGTCCGATAGTCTTCAAAAACAACCTTCAGGGATGAGCTGTTAATGACTGGCAATGGTAATCTCATCACTTCACAAGCTTTTCCTGTTTTCTGCTTCAATCACATATTTGAAAATCAACGAAGAACATTGCGCAATGGCACTATAATTCCTAACTTTAAGTGAAATACAACAGAAAAGAATAACTTCATATGTTAGGCTTAACTAGACATGATATAGTGTCTAATAACCGTATTGGCTAATTACAATGGCACATGCCAAAGACAGAGAGGTGGGAAAGGTAACTGTTCTTTGCCTGTACATGCTAAACAGAGGCCATGCCCTCAAATCAGAAGCACCTTTGTGAGAAAGAGGAAGTGAGAGATTTTGTTTTGGATTTTTGGGGGGAAGAGGAGAGGGGGGTGGAGGGGGGACACAGCTATAGGTCCGCATGTGTCACGATCCTGCCATGACCATTATGGGTTGTCCATGACCTCATGCGTCCAACTAGTCTAGGGGCCTCTTTGTAAAGTATGTATTTTCTTTTCGCAAGGTGCCACTCAAGCACCGTATATTTCAACCTGCTAGAGGGGAAAATGCTTAGAAAGCTCTTTGGAGGGTGCAACTACTCAACCTCCCCACTCAATGACCTATCTTCTACATTGCTTGTACAGATGTTAATTCAATACCCAAGTAGACTGCTGTTCATGAATGACCTCGGATCATTACTTGCTACACGATTACTCATGGATGAACTGTGCGCGCTCTTTTCAGCTGATGTACTATGAGTGAGCAGGGATAGTACATGCCTCAACAATACTTGAGTCGAGCGAGGGCCATCAGCCAGGACCATGACAATATTGCTTTACCATGACCTTCATGCAGGAAAATCGGGAAAGTGTTGGAAAAGATATTAAGTGCTGGGATTTCAATGGTGGAAGGGGTGCAGTGCATTGTGCGAATAAAACTATGACTGACCACTTTTGGCAATACTGAGAGACTTAGGAGTCTCTACTATTAAAAAATCCCACTGATGAATAGAATTTCAGAACCCACTGACAAACAAATCTGCTAAGTAATCCTTTGTTTTCTTTTACAAGTGACAGAGTATGAAGTAATCCATTTGATTTCTGTCAATTGGAAGAAAACAACAGGCGCACACCTGAACAGTTTGAAGAAAGATCTTCAGAAAAAACTCTTGTGTTGTCTTGGATTGGTGACCACATGAAAGGACTTCCAATAAATGTGACACAGCAGAATCATATAGCCCAAGAAAAGAATACCACCTGCAGTGTACACCATGTATCAAGAAGATGAACAGATTGTTTCGCTAAACATGAATTTTCATTGAGTTTATTATACACATTTTGCAGAACGACTCCATTTGACTTACTGTCCAATATGAAAATGAACATGATCTTGGATATAGCTCCATGTTGTCCCTTTAAGGACAGAGATTGCTCTTCGGTATGTGCGAATTGCATGTTTAATCTAGAAAACACAGCAAAGGAACTTATCAGAAGAATGACAGCCAAAAGAATATGCCTTCCATTTGCACATCATAAATGCGTACCTGGTCACTTTTTTTATACTGATTTCCAGAAAGGATAAGATGAAATCCAAACTTGCGCAACATGGGTGGTTTAGCAAGCAAGTAGCAATAAGATGCTTGCTCAAGCATAATGGCAGAGTGCAAAGGTTCCTACAAAAGAGCTTAGTCAGAGATAGAATATATCCTTTCAAAAAGCACACCAGAGAAAACATGCATTACCTCACCGGATATCCGAAAGTAGACACCAGCAGCCTCTTTAAATTGATCTCTTGTTTTCAACATCTCTACCCACCAAAGCCCGCTCCTTGTAGCATTTTGATGTCCAGTTGGCCCAGTTTTCTGGACAGGGTATCAGATCAAGTTTTTCATAGCAATATTACTCACTTCTACCAATCAGTTAAAAGAAACTACCAGAATGAATCTCGGAAAGCAATCCAGTACACAGAGAAAGATTACAATCTACAGAGTAAGATCTTCTATTAGGTGTAGATGTCCAGTATAAAACCTGCTTTTGGGACAACCGACAAAGACCGAGACATGCTACACAAGCAAGATACATACCAAGACGTGCTACGCAAACAAGAAACATACTCAAAAAGAAACTCATGTGTTAATAATGAGTATGACAAAACTAAATTAAAGATGACAAAACTAAATTAAAGAAAGCTTGGTTGGAAATATTATTAGCAAGACTCTGGAGAATAGATATCAGATTGATTTTCTCTGTATTGAGTTCATCCACATTGGCATCATACTTCCTTATATCTTCATCTTCTTACAAAATTGCTTAGTCCTATGACCATGTACTCATTAAAGAGCCGTGGCCCACCATTCAAGTAATTTAGGCAAGAGTCACTCCAATAGTAAATACCATCCTGACCAGATAGCCATATACAAAACTACAACTCAACTGGTGTTATGCTCTTCATGCCATCAGGAAGTCTTTACCTAAAACCCTTAATCAGTTTAACACGTCGTGTTTAATACGACATCCCAATTGTTATATGACATTACAAACTAATTCGTTTTATATTTAAATTGCGACCATGAAGAGATTTTGTTGATGCAATAATCAATCTTCTTCTGAATGGACCATTAATGTCAAGTGGTCTGCTTATAGAGGAGAAAAAATTCATTTGAGAATCCAGTGCTGGGGCAAGTGGACAACATATGTTTTTGTTCACTTATCAAACCCAGTTAGGGTTCTTCAATTCAGACCTAACTAGATCTTGATTTACGTATGACACCACAAAATGTACTTGACCAATCGAAAAATCAGTATCTAACTGCAAATACCTAACTCATCCAGAGTGGAACATGGGCAAGCTTCACAGCTAGTACCATCTGTTCAAAATCTGATCTTGCCATATTTAGTGATGTTACCCTATCACTCTCCTAACTACATAATAATCGCTAAAGCAGGAATTAGATGGCGGTCTCCAGCTGAAGGTCAAGTTCAATAATAAGATAGACAGAACTGACACATACCAGATTTCGACAAATCTGCGATCTAAGGAAAGAAGCTGACAGAAATTGATAATCATCCGAAGGAGTACAAAGTTGACAGGCTATCACAACTGTTGATCATATCAAAACAAGCAAATTAACCAGGAACATTTATTGGGATTCAGGTAGTTCAGTGCCATAAGAAAACATTTCAAGGGTAGGGCACACGTTAAACATAGACCACTATTGACATAAACCATCACAAGTGCTATGAGGGGAAATTCGAGCACGTTTGGTTTGACTGTTGGGGAAAGGCTTTGGGAAAATGCAAAGGCTTTTAGATTAAAGGGATTTGTGAAATTCAAAGACTGTTTGGTAAACTTAATTGAAAAATGCCTTGGAACGGCTTTGGGAAAATGCTGTTTGGTAAACATAAATTTGGAAAATCTTTTGACTAGCCAGCGACTAAATATTTTAATCTTTTTAATTTTTATGTTTTTATTCTTTGCTTTGCTTTGCTTTTGCTTTGCTTTGCTTTGCTTTGCTTTGCTTCCCCAACCCTCCCTACCTCCAGCCAATCCGGCGACCGGCCAAGGCGCGACCAGCAAGGCCGAGCCTTGCCCCACCATGGCCGGGGCAAGGTCGACTTCGCCGTCGAATCGGGCGAGGCAACAATGGCGAAGGGTCGAGCCTGGCAAGGTCCAGCAAGGGGCGACCTCGCAAGCTCAAAATCCTAGGCTTGCAAGGTCGAGCCTCGCTTCGCCCATGGCGGGGCATTCAACTCGCCATCGCCGCATTGGAACTAGCGGGAGGAAGGGGTTAGGGTTGTCGCGCGGAAGGGCGTGGATGCGGCGCTTGCAGCACATTCACGCCAAAAAGGCTCCCCCCCAAAGATCAAGGCAGCCTTCAAACCCGCCTTGGGCTTTGTAAGCCCGTTCAAGGCTAACTTTAGCTAAGGATGGCTAGGAAATTTTTGCCAAACACCTAAATTTTTGGCCCAAGGACTTGGAACCAAAGGCCCTTCCCGGGGAAAGCAATCCCAAACGCAACCTTCAAGTCCTTTCCAGAAATTATCTTCAATTTAATGATGAAATAGAACAAGGAAGATTGCTCTAAATAAAGTACTTATGACTTTAAAGATGGACTATTTACCTTAATTATTAAAATATGAACTGTTAAAACATTCTTCAACAAATATAGACCAAAGGACATACAAACATGATTTTATTTCAAACCACATAAGGACCCATCAGATAACTTAATTCCAGAGGAAATAGTGAAGAAAAAGTGCATTCACATACCAAATATGTATTAAATGCATTTTCCATGCAATATTCCGCTTCCTTTCTTGATTGGTCCAACATAAAGAAAGTGAGGCCCATCATTTCCTGCAAGCAAGTGAAAAAAGTCAAGGCCTTGGATCAACAAAAGCCTTTCATGCAGGAAAGAATATGTTAACTTTGCAGTAAGTCATGTTCAAAAGGTTTCCAAAATACGCAGAGCAGAAGAGGTAAAGATTTTTTAAGAGCAAATCAAAGGTAATTTCATGTTCTGGGAACTTTCAGTTAGACACCCATTAGCTCCAACCAAAGTACTACATCAACAGCTGCATTGACAAATTGAAGAGCAATACCTGCACACAGCATATCGTTTCCAGGCTTTGTCAATCTTGTAGTCTGTAGAAATCAGACGATAGTTTGATAGCGCAAGTTCATAATCCCGCAGCATGAAAGCATAATCACCAAGAACTCTAATTTGTGATTCAATGGAACTAAAGGTATACCTTCATAAGCAAACAATACGGAGTGAGTTAATTGTTGCACAGAAGAGATGCAAGAAACGGCATTTCAAAGCTACAGTAATTATTAACAAACTTACATAGGGCCATTACTAGCATCTGGAGTGTCTTCTTTTCCTTTTCTCCACCACAGGTTTTTTATTTGGTTTTTGAACCCTTTCTTGTAGCAGAAACCTAGACATAGTTTTCATCAATCATTAAAAAGCGGAGATGAGCAGAACCTTTAGAGGCCAATATGCTGGATAAATCTTTTCCAATGATGACTACGAAGATGAATAAGAATCACATTACCTGTTGATTCAAGACCCGTACTTTTTCTTCCATGTAAGGGATGACATGTTTAGACGCTAAATCTTGCGTTAAATTTTTTATCTGTAGAGTTGTGCAGAAAGATTGAAAATGTACACCTTAAGTCAGTTTAGAGAACTTCAAATAATCTAACATTAAGACCTTTTTTCATAAAGATCTGAAAATAGAACCGTACCTCGTTAAAATCATCAATATTTAGGAAGCAACCAAGTCGGTGCGTTGGTGAAGCATCAGTTTTCTGTCACAATGCAGCAACCCAGGTTTAAGTCCTCTAAACAATAAACAATGACAATTTTTTTTTATGGCATTGATTCAGATAAGATAACTTAAAGGCAGACTCAAAGATGAGGTACTAACAAAAGGGGCCCATGGGTTTTGCAAGTGTTCTACAAGCCCACCCTGAGATGAATTGATACAAAGCAACTGAGATGAATTTGAGCCGAAAGTACCCCTCATTTCATTGAGAAACTTTGTTGCCCTGCAACCAAAGAAATTATGACTAAAAAGTGAACACTATTTCACAAAAGCAAAACCTTGTCTTAAACTAATTTGGCTTTTGCAAAGGCCGCAAGCTAGGAAGCACTAGCAATCTCCGGGGGCCTCCATGTGGTGTCATGTCATGTCCGACACTCTCCGACATGCGACCAACACATGATCAGCGCACCAAACACGCCAGCAAGACACAAGTCCAACATCCCGACATGCCATTTCGACATACACGAATGAATTTTACGCATTTTTAATAAATTCAAAATGTAAATTTATCAAAAATATATATGCTTAAGTCATATACCCAGTCACCTCAAAATTACTATACCTAGCCAACCCAAGAAAAGAAAACCTAATCGCGAATCCCTAACATAAGAAAAAGAATAAACTCATAGCTATCATGCATATATTTAATATATATTTAAAGTACACCATGCCCCAACATATTGGGATTCTCTATTTTTTTTTTTTTTTAAGAAATGGCATGTCGTGTCACGTATCGCGTGTCGGTGTCGTTGCTGCTTAGGCCACAAGTACAAGCAGCTAAAAATAAGATAGGACAAGAGAAGCCATAACTCAAATTAAGTTCCCCATCAACATGAGGACACAAATCAACAATGGTGATTTCAACAATGACCGCTACTAGTTATACCACAACAAAACATTCCTCCACTACATGCAGTTGGTACAAGGATTTTTTTCAGTAATATATCTTGCTTATACCAAGTACTTGAGGAGTCCTTTAAAGTATCTACTCAAGTTTTTTAGGTCCTCCTTGCCATGTTAACAGATCTGCTTATCATAATAACCATGCATCTTGAGTCTAAAACATTCAGACATCGTGTTTGACATGTCCAAAGTACCTCATATGAGTTTCTCTCATAGTACTAACCCATGCTCGTTTAACATTTCCTAACCACCGAGGCCATAGAAATTTTCTTAACCAATGATCATTTACAATTTTGACTTTTCTCAAACAGATGATGCAGCCTTATGTACATGTCATCCGTGCCATAACGCCTCAGTGGCATTATTATTATCTTACAAACTTTGGGACGAAGTTTAAGTGGCCTTTTGTAATTGACCAAGATAACAAATGCATATCTCTCTCTCATTTATCCTGCTCCTTTCCTGCCGATGGCTGCTCCATCAAGTTCGCCATCTTTTTGCAATATATCCTCCAACACACTGGAGTTGCCCACTTTTGCTTTCTTTCTAATCCAATTTTGCCATTGCTTCATTTGGCTCTCTTCCTTCACTAAATTTAACTCCATGTACTCTACCTATAAACAGCATAAAAAGGACACTCCCAATGAGACCTGATCAAATGGGCAAGTAGGGTCGGCCAGGCCAACGAGGTTGAGCCTATCTTGTCTACCCTATCCTGCCATGTCCCAAAGAAAACGAATATAAATTTCAAGCAAGGCCAACAATGTGTGGGCCAGGCTTCTCACAGTACTTTCTCAAGCCTACCCACTTACATTTAGGATGTGACAGGCTGCTATCATGTCTACAGGTACAGTATTATCTACAATAGCAAATTTATTAATTCTAATCACAATCATTAATGAAATCCAGTTTCCTTCCGCTTTGTTCATCTCCGGTTTTGTCTTTTCTCTGCTAACTCCTTTGTGTCAGTTTGAGAATCAGTAATTGCATGCTCTAGAGGAATTTCCCCAGCAAGCCCATTCATTTAAGCAACCCATAACCACTGATCACATAAAAGAACCAACTGGCTCAGGCTGAATGAAGATAGAAAATAGTCTAAGCACACAAAACTAGAAATAATTGAATTTTCTTTCAACAAACCCTACCAACTAACCATGAATTGCTGAGTCATTCAATCAACATGTTCGAGCAAAAGTGAAATGATGCTTCTCTTGTATGCTTATAATAGCACTGAACTCAATAATTCCTTCAAAATAACATTATTACCTAAAGCATGTCCTACAATATGAACGTCAGAGAAGAAACTGACCTACATATGCTAGAGAGGGTCAAAACTGATGCACCATATTCTGCATAATGCATTGTCAAGCATATTGTTCCTCATGTTAAAACTACACTTCTAACGCTAACCCAAGCCCCAATTACCGCTATGATACTTGGACTACCTGATCCTGCAGTCAACAAATCACTTAACATTATTCATGTATCTCTAAATATTGCCTATAATAGGATTCGTCAACTTCCAGACACCTTCAAACACTGCTATTCTATATTTTTCCTTTGGCATCTTCCACTTAAACAATCAAACAGCATGGCTCAACTTTCAACGTAATCGGACTTCAACTAGTTTGCAGACCTTCAATGCACAGAATGATAATAAAAACATCACTACGCAAAACATTGGGGGTCAAACAAGATGATCTTGTCAAAGAAGCTATGACATGAAAACTTTTGCTATGATTGAGAAGTATAAGTGATGCCAGCAAAAACATAATCAACTTGTCACGTAATCCACCACTAGTTAATGTATGGTCGATGATGACCTCTCATACAGGACTCTAGCTTAAAGCATCATCCAAGGTGAACCTTACGTGGCAAAGCAGACCAAACGGTGACAGTTTTTCTTTTCAGTCGTCAAACAGTGACAGTTGATAGTAGACTATTTAACAGATCGAAACCACAAATCCATTTATGTAGGGGGTAACCTGACCACAAGACATTTTAGAGTCTATAACGACAATCTTACATGCATGTACTCAGAACAATTTGGCTTATCAAAAGAAACCAAAAAAAGAAAGAAATTAAGAACCCTTTGATCAACTAGGCATAGGTAGATGCACGTGACAAGGTGACTGCCACAAAGTAAGCCTACCAGCTACAACCTACAGAAAGCCCAACTTAAAAGCTTAAATAACCACAAAAACTATGAAATATACAACTCAAGGACATGAAAGGTTGGATACAAGTTTAATATTGGCATGCATTTGCACAACTACCCTACATGTAGCTGCCACCGATGCATCATCCAATACCATGAAAGGCTTAGTACAAGTTTGATAATACTCATTTATATGGTCTCCCCTTGTTTGGTAATATTTAAGATAATTTGTGTCATCTCAGATTCTAACAAATGGATATATAAGGGAAAAAATTTATCAAAGTAGATAGTACAATGTCCGATGCATCATTTTCGTACTCATGAACTAACACGTTAAAGTTTCAAATCAGAAGGTTGAGAAAGTTTACTTTTCTGGTGCACCATCTTGATTATCGTGAACTATTAAATAGAGCTTTAATATTTTGGGATCCATGGCACCATCATTAAGAAGAGACGGTAATTGATCACTATTGAAAAGGTCTACAAATCTGTTGATCGGTTGCTCGTCTTTTGAGGAAACAACTAAAAGACCTGCAAACAAGGACAAAGGAAAGACAAAGTGAAGACTATGGAGAACCATATAATAACTGTAATTATAATGGAAGCAAGCAACTGCCATGCAATAAAAACAGGACAAAAAAGTTACAAAAACACTAGCAATTACATGCCACAGGGTGGTCAAATGCTTCATGATCGGAGAAAGACATTGTTCGTATGAGCTCTTTATTGAAGAACTGAAACCAGGATGGCATTATGTCAGATTCAGAGCCTGCAAAAGTTATATATTGTCAAGAGTCGCCGATAAACCAAATAAATTCAATGCATGAACCCCCTGAAATCAGCACCAATCACACCAGTTGACAAAGAAAAGCTTCAGATCATAAGCCAAAGTCATGTACATAAAAAAGAACAAACCAATTAGACTTGGTAAATTATCTGAGAAAATCCATAAAGAAAGCTGAAGTGACACAAAATGGACTCCAGTCCGGTATGTAATCAATGTGTCACATGGAGATATGGCCAATCAATCGGAAGGTTGACTTGATTGAAAGCTTCAAAAGTTCCTTGCCAGAAAATTAACGTCCTCAACTTTAGTGACATAATTAAGAGTAGTAGAAAGTTTAATTAGAAAAGTAATTTACTCAATTAGGCTGCCATTACTAGCTCTGGAATAGTCACTTTACCACAATGTACAGTGTTTTATAGGTCTTCAATGCAAAAAATGAGGGCAGTTTGCAGGACGCTCAAGCTGGGATATAATAATGCATATTGAGAGACAAAGCACCCAGCACTGGAAGATAACTTCTATAGTGGGCAATAACTGATATGCTAGTACTAGTTCAGGGAATTTGTCACGGAGATTTGTTCCTGCACTGTCAAAATCATATAAAGAAGGCCAAAACACCAAACATGCTCTAAAAGAAAGAATATCTTGCTAATGATAGTAGGATCATAGGTATTTTCTGGATGTTCTTAAAGGGCAATAACTTACTACATAGCAACTCATCGACTTGAGGCAATTCTGAAGAGAGAATAGAGAGATCTTTCTCCCCAGCCTGGGTGATAACCTCCTTTAATCTCTGATTGGCCACCTATTAACCACATAAATAGGCAAAAGTCACAGTTGGTATCACAAGTGATGACAGATTGAACACTTATCAAACTAAGAATTAATAGCATTCTTCTTCTTTTTAGTTCCTTCTGCCAATTTGTTTGCCAAGTGCGAATAAGCCAAACAGAAGAATCCCAAAAAAATAGAAAGACAGAACTATGAACTATCGGTGCTTCACAGGTTATGATGCTTGAAACTAAGCTGAGGTTAAAAAATCAGTCTTTCATGCATTAACTAATGAATCCCTGGCTAAAGCAACATATCTGGAGCACTAATCAAACTCCTATTACCCTCCTCGCAGTCTTCTTCCAAATGACTTCTTACCAAGCCAACCAGAGTGGCACTGAGCATCCTGCTGCTTTCTCATTGCTCGTTTTGACAACGACTGAACCTTAAGCTGCAGCACAAACAAATGCGTCGATTGAAATTTTACCTGCACATCCGGCTGGCGGATATCTGAAGAGTAGAACAGCCGTAACTTGAACTTCTGGAGCCTGTAGGGCTGATCACTCGCCGTCCGCACGGGCACTGCAATCAAACTCAAACCATGTTCAACCGACACGTAATCAAACTCCAAACGACATAGCGTTTCAGAAACAGAGAAATAAAGTCCCCAACCGAGCCACGCGCTCATGAGGAGCCGAACGCGGCGGAGATCAATTTTTACCGTCAATGTTGCTGAAGCTGCAGAAAGGGCTGAGCATTTCGACGAACGAGAGGCCCGTTCTTCCCCGCAGGCCTCTTCGACGAGAGGCGTGCGGAGCACCATGACCACAGGAGTGATCTCGTCCAGCAGCATTCTCCCGAGCGGCGTCCTCGCCGGATCCATCGAGCTCCGCCGCAGCTGATATCGGCCGGAGGGTATGCGATGGCGATCTCGCGCGAACTCGGAGCTCAGAGCCGACGGAGGAGGCGAAGCATTCGCTATCTCGCCTCGCCCGGCTGATTCTGCGGGAATTCCTTTGCCCCTTCGATCTTCTTCGATTGACAGTGCAAGAGCCGCGAGATCTCTAGTGTAGTCAATGTAGAAGGATGGCGGACTTGGAGGGAGGAAGAGGGCGACGGGGCGTGAGCAGCCTTGAGCGTGAGAGTCCCCGAGCGAGCGAGTTCGAGTTCCGAGTTCCGAGTGGGCCGATTCAGCTAGGTGGGCCTCAAATGGGCCTCCAAAACCCGTTGCTCGTGGGCTCGTCACATCTATTCAGTCGATCCATTCGGCATCAACGGTTTATTTTATTGCCCCAAGGTTTACATTATTAAATCGGAAGCCTTTTGATTCACTCCCCCACCTTTTCAATAATAAAACTCACCCTTGAGCCTTGAGCAAGTCGGTCCAATCTTTGCTAAAGTTCTATTCCGGCCACGAGAAGGTCGGAGGGAACAGATATGCCCAACACATGGAGGATCTATTGAGAGTTTATGTTGTCTCGGTAGAGAAGATTTTTCCCCCAATGATATTGAATCATTAAAAAATATGTCAAGGCTATATAGCCCCTAGCAATTTGATCCAATATCGAACGGGGCTCCGACTTCCGTGGATTCTTAATTTGACCTCCTAAAGTGGTGCTCTACTTCTCATAAAGCAGAAACAGGCGCGCAATTGCACGGCGTGCTCCATTTCATGTCAAGTGCCTCGTCTTGTTTGCTAGGCTATTAGCCTACTAAGATCGCTAACCGGGTGAAGCGCTAACACTCGTAAGCCATACTTTTTTTTTTTGCTAGGGCCCACTCCTTATTGCTCTAGCCATAAGCTATGGCCAGCTCCCACCGAAACCACAGGGGCCCACCAAGGCCAAGCGAGCTCTTGATTACTCAGGGGCCGTTCGCTTTTGCAAATCGAGAGATACTCCAAGTTCCCCGTCACAAATTCCATGGCCATTGCCATCTAGCCCATATTTCATCATGTTAGAATTGAGCATTGTTGACCTTCTAGGTTTTTTTTAGAGAAAAACTTATAGTGTTTTTCTAACCAAAAAAAAATTATTGTACTTTGCATAGTACACTGGTTAATGGCAAAAGTCAAAGGATTGACTACACAAGACAATGATCACATGAAATATATCTTAGGCAACACTCCCTCGAGGAGGTTTCTCATACTACATGCGATTTGAGATGTTACAAACTCTTACTAATTAAAGCAACAATGACCTTGTCAATGTCGACCAAATATTGCCTCTCCATGCTCCTATTCAATTAATTTGATCAAAATGTCCATTTGCCATCCTAAAAGCTAGTTATGAGTTTCGTCTTGTTCAATCCCTCCTGACTTAGCACCACTTTCCACCATTGTGAGATTGGCTTGTGCCTAATCCAACGTGAACCATAGATTTGCTCAAGATTTAGACACAATCTATAACGATCGGTCACATTCCGCGTAAGTCAAGATCCCAAAGAAGTATTCAAAATAAAAAGGCATAAGGTCATGACTTTTGGGACGGATAAGTAAATGACAATAGATACAAATAAACCCATGTCAGCTAATCTACTTATGCCCTAGCGACCATAAAATCCACTTTAGACGAGCAAGTCTTGTTCATTTATTTGCCATCATCCCTCGTAAATTAAGCAACACACAAGCTAAAACTCAAGAAGGTGGCCTAAATATGAAATTGTTTTGCTGACGGCGGTGCAGGGAATCAAAGGCTTAATGCATAGACATTAGTCCGTTCCTTAGAGACTGGTCAATTTGAAGAGGGTAATATGTAATTAGGATAAAGACAACACAAGCAACATAACTTTAATAAGGTTATCACTTGAGTGTCATAAACTTCTAAAAACCTTCACTAAGATGTCATGACTTTCAATTGATTACTTGATTGCCCAATTTTTTTTTTTGAAAAATGCTTACCCAGGTGTTGAAGATCATACGTGGCATAGCACTTTTGGTAAACGCGAAAAGTTTAGCGCTTAAATAAGTGATTGAAAAGTTTTGCGGCACTCAAGCAAAAAAAAAAAATTACGGCTCTTGGGTGAACATGGCATACGACATTCAAGTGATAAAAAAAAAATTACAACACTTAAGTTAGCATCTTACGAAAGTTATGAAACTTTTGGTGTCTTTTTTTCCCAAATAATTTTATGCATTTGAACGGTCTTCTCGATATAGACTTTTTACTACATAGTTGAATTATCTATTGTTTTCTCCTGGCTCGAAAAATTCGAAGGGTTTGCTCACGCTCACCCGAAGATTGAACAAGTTTGACTTTTCGCACCAGTGCAGACCGACAAATTTTGTTACGTGCCCCTTGTATTACGTGGTTGATATTATATTTACAGATTAATCTTCTGTTTTTACGTCATCATTCAGCTTAAAAAGCAAAAGTACGTACGTGGCTACATGACTGGGCCTGGCCGGCCCACGCTTTCTATTGGGTGACTTCTTATTTAACGGGTTATTGGCGAGGCCCAGGAAATTTTGGCCCACGTGGGCCCCATCTGACCCCGTGAGGCCCGCTCAATGGCAAGTCTCCAAAACAAATTACTTTTTACTGATCAAAGTGACATTTTGTTATATAAAAATTACTAATTACGTGAAAAGGCTATTTGTTGCAATCATATCAAAATTCATCGTTTGTGAAAATTTACTAAATGACGCACAAAGATGATGCATTCCATATGCATTGTCGGATCTCTCGAGATATTTCTGTATTAACGAATATCAACACGTGACATTCATTATAATTTTGTGTGAATTTTAAAAATTTGAGCAATGGATTTCATTTTAACAACTCACTATTGCAATATTACGTTATTGTGACTGTAATAACAATATTGGTACTCAGAGGGGAATAATAAAAAAAGACATCGACATTTGTGATGGTGTCTTTATTTTGTTAATGGTATTTTCGCTTGAGATAAGAAAAGTTATGAATAAAGCTTGACTGGTTTGATTGAAAATTTTAGATTCATTGAGTTTGGCCAATTTTTTTTTATCAAATACAGACATATAGATAAGCTCTGGGCGTAATCTGCAATAAAACTACAATATGCTATATTCAATGGAGACGTTACGAAGTTACCGTCTTTTTTACTATTGGGATGATTGCGAATTAATAACTTACTAATTTTGCATGATATCCAATCAAGGACAAAGAGAAATTAAAGAATTTCAAATTTGAAGAATGGAAAATAAAATAAATTTGCTCTAGAATTTCAAAGAATTTGTGGTTTTCTTGAGGCATCAGTTCGGATTTTATGAGGTTTTTACGCATCTCTGTATTTAGTTTTCTTCGTTTCCTGTGGGAAACTCCTTTGTCTCTCTGTTCCTCTGCGGCGGCCGTCTTCGCCGTTGGTCGGAGGTGAAGTGACCACTATTTAGTCGGTCCTCTCCGGATCCGACCACCCAAAAAACCCTCATTAGCTTCACAGGAAGAGAGAGAGAGAGAGAGGAGACCAAGTGCTTGAGGCGCTTCCTTCGGCCCGAGCTTGATTCCCCGAGGCGAAAGTAGGAATGGGTCGACCTGAGCCGTGCGTGCTGTTCGCCCAGACATTCGCCCACCCCCATCTCGACGAGTACGTCGACGAGGTGAGTTGTACGGTTGGTGTCGAGTTCTATCCTCTCAAGGCGCGGGCACTGAATACCAACTGTTTGCTGAATTGTTTCAGTGGGCTGAATTTACGTTGCTCATGGTGTGACACTGTCGTTCTTTAAAATTTTCAGGTAGTCTTTGCTGACCTGTTGTTGTCACTGCTTGCGAGTTTCTGGAGCTGAGCGCGTCTTCAACATGTCAATCAGTGTCGCTTGTCGGGTAATGTTAAGCCGCTTCGTTGGTTATTTTTTCTTTCTTTTTGGGGCTCCCTAGTCGACATTGTTTTGGCGGGAAATTCGCCGTTCTATTGAGAAATTGATGCAATGAAAGAGAGAAAGACGGTCCTGAACCACAGGAAGTGGATCTCTTTGCCCTCTTATAATCATGTAATCCGTACAGCTGCTTCTGGCGACTCTTGCCTTAGCACTTGGCAGCGTAAGCTTCCAAAATGACATTTTGGGCGTGATGTTGCTGTTCCTTTCCGTTCAGCCCGATAGATAAACCAATGCTAACCAAGTGGGGATATCTAGTGGTCTGCAATGCATAAGCCTGTCGACAATGACCTTGATATTAAGTACTACAATGGACTGCAAAAAGCAATGTTCATGAGATGCCATATGGATTTTCATGTATATGAAGTGGTATCGGCAAGGTCATATAAGAAAGGCTAAGCCTCTCTGGAGAACACGTTTGATGTTTATGTTATGTTTTCTTTATTGGCTTGTGTCAGATAAGTTACTGTGCACCCAAACTGTCTACTTGGAAGCTTAAGTGCTGGGTTTCTAAGATGGTTTTGGGGCTAAATTTCCTTTCTGATGCATTATTGCAGCCAAGGTCTAATTTTTCATGTTTTGTGTAATATTTCATTTTTTCTGTGATGTCCTGTTCATCTTATATGTGTTCTTGGAGCAAATTTTTTTTTCAATTGCTCGCCAGAGGGGAGTTAAATTATCCAAACCTCTCTTACTTACTGGGTTTATCACGACCTAATTCATATATCAATTAATAAATCTACAGCACTTAATAAGATTAAGCACATTTAGTAAAACTAACCAGTTTTGATATAAATGATTCCATTCAGTAGAAGTTTTCACTGATTGTGTCCAGTGAGAAAGTGGCTATTTAATTAGTTCAATGAAAAAGTTGCTGGGAATTACAATTTTACAATTGCTTTGCTAGAACTTACCAATTATAGCCACAAGTCCATGATTGATAGGAAGCCAATGACATTCAGCATTCAATTTTCAACTATTATTAACAAATTCCATTTTCATTTTCAACAATTGAATTGTCAAAACCTAAAATTAAGTGTTTAAATATTTTGCAGTTTACTCTTCAGCTTTTTCAACAAGGTGGTAGTCTCTCTACATGTAATCTTTTGAGCTTTTGGGTCGGACTTCTCAACATTTGTTGCCGATTATTTGAATGAGCCTGATACTGAGTGGCACTTCTCCTTGCAGGGCTACTTCACCTCCTTCATTTGCTTTGGAAGTTTTTGTTCAATGTAATGGGGAGACAAGATTTAGGCGCCTTTGTCAGCCCTTTCTGTATTCTCATTCTTCATCAAATGTCCTGGATGTTGAGGTAAAGATGACTTAAAGGCCTTTATCCTCATGTTACAGCAGTTGCACTGGATAGCATTCTTTTACATTTTTACATTTAATATGTTTATGGATTTGATTTAGTGAGTTTTAGTTTAGTCGAGAGCTATATGTCAAACAGCTGGAAACGTCTAAGATAACTTTGAGAACTTCCTTTTTGCACTACCCCATCATAAGGAGGTTGATAATCAAATAAATGGATGTGTTTTGAGGGGGTAAACAAGGAGGGTGTTTTCTGGTTCTGCGTGCTGTGTGATGGTGTTTTTTTTTTTTGGGGGGGGGGGGGTTTGGAAGGGCGGGGATTATGGGAGGTTGAATTCTGTCTTGGTGAGTGGGAATTTGCAAAACAAAATTGCCATGAGGCTAGTGTGTGCAAGGGAAGTATATAGTAGGTGACATGTCTGTTGTTCTCTCATTTTCCCCAAAATATGGGGCTGTGAATGCTTATCAAGATATTGTATTTGCAGCATCTCGAGATTAAGGCCTCCTAAATCACTGTTAGAAGCTATCAACATTCATTCATGGAAGTTAATTTGAATGCCAGCTGCTTACTCCACAATTTTAATTTGGCAAATGACTCATACTCCTTTTCATTCCAAGGCTATATCACTTCCTAATATGAGGGCGGTTAATGTCCTTAGCCTCTGTCCTGCTTGTACACTAAGGGCTCCCCATTTTTTGTAGAATGAATCCATTATATTGCAGATCTTCACTCCTTGTGACTTCCTTATCTCAAACTTTTACTCAAGTGTCATTTGAACTTCTGCCGTACTAAAACTATACATCATATATGCCACCTCTGGCCAACTCAGTCGGAAACTCTTAGATTCCAAAGTTTTTCCTCAAAGGTCGCGTTTCTGGTTTACCTCAACTTGGGTTTCATCTAATAGCATTATGTCATGTGCAAAAGCATACACCAAGGGACATCATCTTGGACATGCCTTGTCTGCCCATCCATAATCAAGGAAAAGCATAATTACTTAGAGCAGAGCCTTGGTGTAACCCTATAGCAACAGTGAACCTTTACATTGTCCTAACAGAGGTGGTGGCTCCATCATGATGTCCTTTTTTTACCAGTTCCATTCAAATCGTTTGACTAGGCTATAATTCTATTTCATACTAATATAAATTTAGGACTTTTTTTCTCTCCTGTTTTTAATCACCATGCCTTAAAAGCAATTTGCCCCAACAATATCCTCTCTCAAAGCCTATTACAATTCCTTTTGGTTCTTGTCTTCTTTCTTTGATACTATCTTCTACTTGGAAGCTCGTTATAATGTCATCTGTGGAAATTAGTCAGCAGCTATTCATATATTTAACAAACCGTTTTTTGCAGGCTGTTGTAACTAATCATCTTGTTGTAAGAGGCAGCTATCGCAGTCTAAGCTTAGTCATATATGGGAACACAGCAGAGGATCTGGGACAGTTCAACATAGAATTTGATGATAGCTCTTTGACAAATATCACTAATGCAGTGGAGGGAGAACTTGAGGATTTACCTATGCCCTTACGCACTACTAACTTTATGAATAAGGAATTCACATGTTCTCTCAATGCGTTGCCTCTACCTGTTAGTTTGTTAGACATGTCTCTTGGGGTCAAGCAGCTTCTTCAATTAATATTGAGGACTCTGGAGCTAGGGGAACATGGTGATGCAGTACAAAAGCTCTAAGTACTGTTGTGTCAGCTGTCTCTACTTTTACCACTCTTGACCTTTCTGGTGTTGCGATCAGTGAGAAATCTCTTAAATCAGGCAGACTCAAAGATCCTAAGAAATTGGAACTTGCTATTAACGAGGCCACAGGGGAGCTTCTTGAGCTCTACAAAGCTCTTCAACAAGAGTCAGCGCAGTTTCCAGCCAAGTCGTCTGCAGAAACCAATTTCCTCGATATGGATATGATTCAGTTAATTTCCAGCATTTGGTCAACATGTTTGGAAGGCACTTTCATTTGAGAGTGACTCCTTATTCATTGGACATCCTGTGCTCTCAAAGGTGACTGCTCTAAAGAGTTTAGGTTTTATTCATAGATGACTTTCTACCATTCACTTATCATTTTGACATCAGAAATGTTTATCCTTTTGAAAGATAGACGAGTGGAACAATCAACCTAAAGAAGTAGTGCTGATTTGATGCTCTTGCTTTTATCTTCTTGATTCTCAGAGAAATAATTCCATTTTGTGGCTGAGTATGGCTCTTTTATTCTGCTCTTCCAAAGAAAGTTGCTTCCACTTTGTCAATGGCGGGGGCTTGGAGCAACTGGTCAAAGTTTTCTGCTATGACCTACAACATTCAACCACAGTGATACTCCTATTTCTGGGAGTGGTGGAGCAGGCTACACGATACTCGGTTGGTTGTGAAGGTTTCTTGGGTTGGTGGCCTCGTGAAGAATTTACTGTTCCGTCTGGTATCAGCGAAAATTATACTCAGTTGCTGAAATGTTATTGCAAGAACCACGTCATGATGTTGCTTCCCTTGCAATTTACATTCTCATCGCCTAAGATTTTACGAAGTTGCAGCGAAATATGAGGTCTGATTTTGTTTTTCTGATGGCTGTGTTTGACATTGCGTGTGATTTAATAATGGCTTGTATGGCAGTGTGCTGTGCTCTCTGTGTTAAGAGGTCTTTCAACCATCGATAGGGTCACAGAAGCTTCTTTGCACCAGCTCATGAGCACTAAGTCTCAACTCAGAAGCCTCTTGGTGAGTTGTACCTTTTAGTCTGTATTTTTTGGACACAAGGTTGTTGGTCTCTTTGGAGGGTTGGCTGAAACTTTTTGGGTTATTAGTTCCTCCAGTTCATATGGGTTTGGACTTTTATCTCTGTGTTTACACTATTGAGAATTGCTAATGCAGAAGCTGATAAATTTGCATAGTCAAATAGAAGATCCTTCTCCTGTCGCACGAGCAAGTAGATCCTGATTCTTGGTCAAGGTGAAGGATGCCTGTCCTACAAAACGACAAGTGGCTCAATTACTTCAAACTGTTGCCTTTCCATTTGGATATTGACCCAAATCTGCTGGGAATTCTCAAGGTATCTTGCTATTTTTTTTGTTTGGCTTTCTCATCCTTTAGTAAATTAGGGGAAAGTTATGTGTGTGTTTGAGAGAGAGGGAAGGGGAGAAGGAGAGAAGGGAGAGAAGTTGGGGGGGCAGGGCAGATCTCTCTGCTTCTATTCATTCTCATGGAAAAAATGAATAATTTGTTTCAACAGAACTGCTATTTCCTAGCAAGCCCTTTTCTATATACCTTCAGAGTTGAAACCATGCAATTTTACGTGACTAGAATTGGCACCATACAAATTTCTTTATTTTTTCGTGAGGGTGAGGGTGGGGTTGGAGGTTAGGGAATGGGATGGGGTCAGGATTCACTTCTGCATGACCGCCAATTTAGCTGCAGTGCATAATTACTAGACGTTGTCCTTTTTCTGAATAAATTCTAAACAGATTCAACACTTCTTCTAAACTATGCATCAGTGGACTTTCAAATTTTGGCTGTTGTGGAATTACTCCTTTTTATTTTCTTTTCCTTAGTTAAGTCTATGCACAATATAATACTTTAAGCTAGTTTACGGATGAAATTATTTCACATATTCTGTGAGCAGGAGAGAGGATTTCTTGCTCTATCAGCTGCTTTGTTGTCATCATCAATACTGCACTTGGAAGTAGGACATGCAATGTTCTTACATTTAGAGATCATGTCCTCAATTGGTTCTATAATATTTTCACTGCTCCTCTGCCGCTCAGGTATTGTTAACTATATGTAACTCAATTTCTTCCCTTCTAAATCAAGGGATTCTTGGTATTTACTTGTTTATCTCTGTGTCAGGCTTACTTTTCCTTGCACATCAATCTGAACTTTCATCTACAATAGTCCATTGCCTGAAGGGTGGTGATTCTACCAGAAAAGACGAGTGCCTTCCACTACGTTATGCATCCATCTTATTATCCAAAGGTTTCTCCTGCAGGTCATCAGAAGTAGGCATGATACTTGAGATGCATTTGAGAGTGGTCGGTTTACTTTCTTTAATGCTGATTCCAATTCCATTTCCACATTTGTTCGCAGCTAGTTGTTTACATTCTCTTTTTGTAGGTTAACGCAGTTGATCATTTGCTTACATGCACTCCTCACTCTGAAGAATTCTTGTGGGTCTTGTGGGAACTTTGTGCACTTTCTAGGTGGATTTGGCTTTTCCTTTTTGGTGTTCTGTAGATTGATTTTGGTGCATTAGCAGCATTGATAAAGACTTGTTTCATAATGACAGATCTGACTGTGGACGTCAGGCTTTGTTGGTTCTTGGATTTTTTCCAGAGGTATGTCTCACTGTGCTTGAAACATAACTGTTTGTTTACTTAGGTATAAATTATATGAACTTTGCTAGTTGAATAAAGACAATACGGTATGCAAGTTGCTAGAGTTTGACTTTCAATCTGGCAATTAGCATTAATTCTGTTTTGACTGGTTTGGCCGGTGACCCTTTTTTTTTTTTTTTTTTTTTTCCGTAGGCTATTGCCACATTGATTGAAGCATTGCGTTCAGTCAAGGAGTCAGAGCCTTCTGCAAAGAGTGGTGGTGGTGATATGCGATTATTAAGCTTGGATATCTTAGCAAAGAGTAGCAGTTGTCTGCGAATAAGGAACTAACTGGGTTCATTCTATCTTTTCAGGAGCTTCACCCCTGGATGTTGCAATTTTTCATTCAGCAGCAGAGATTTTTGAAATCATTGTTACTGATTCCACAGCATCTTCTCTGGGTTCTTGGGTTGAACGTGCAGTCGAACTTCATGGAGCTTTACATTCTTCATCCCCAGGGTCAAATAGAAAAGACGCTCCCACACGACTTCTGGAATGGATAGATGCTGGTGTAGTTTATCACAAAAATGGGGCTGTTGGTCTTCTACGATATGCTGCTGTGTTAGCTTCTGGAGGAGATGCTCACTTAACTTCGACTAGTATTCTAGTGTCAGATCTCATGGATGTTGAACACGCTGTAGGAGATCCTTCTGGTGGTTCTGATATAAATGTAATGGAGAATCTTGGGAAAATAATCTCTGAGAAAACATTTGACGGAGTTGCACTTCGTGATTCTTCTGTAGCTCAGCTGACAACAGCATTTCGGATTTAGCTTTCATTTCTGAGAACTCTGTATGTGTTTTCCATCTTGACATGTATGTAATTTACAATGATTTTGTTACTGGCTTACCTTAGACTTCTTGGTGTAGACCGTTGCTGCAACGCTATATGATGAAGGTGCCGTTACAGTTATCTACACTGTTTTAATTAACTGTAGATTTATGCTTGAGAGGTCCTCGAACAGTTATGGTGAGTTTTTCCTATTCTTAGCGGAATCCCTTCTTCTGCTGTGCTTAAATTATCACAAATTCTATTGTGGTTTTTGAATTATGAACTAATACACTATTATCTTCTTGGACATGATCTGGCTTTGTTGAGTTTTTAAATTTTCAAGTTTTGGTTTTGATCTCCCTTCTTTAAAAGATATTTTAAACAATACCTGGTGGGGAGCTTTTGTATCAGGCCATTTGATTGCTTTGATTGTGCTGGATGCTTTGTCTGTGGGACCTATATATTGTTCTTGCTGTTTGCTGCCCCGTGTAATGACTATTATACTCTTGGTCTTCATATCTTCATTGGATGTACCTGTAGTCGTGACTGGTTCTTTTGTAGTTTCTGGAATATCTAGTAAATTTAAGAAGGATTATCAAGGTGATATTTAGGGTTTTAGCATGTCATAATTTCTTTTTTGGCATGTTAATTGTTGAGCTTATATGGACTTTGCTTGAGCTTTTGAGCAAGGGAGCTGTACTCTTATTATTGCCATAGATATCAAACCATCTTTTTTCCTGTAATTCTTAGGGAAAATTTGGTATTTTATGTGGATGCATGACTGGTGGGATTCTTTTGTTAACTTTCCATGGTGTCAGTCCTGAATTTTTCTGATTGCAACTCTTCTGAGTATCTTCTCAATCTCATCAGAGAGAGGTTCAAATTCTAGTTTTTGGCTTGGATGTTTTTAATCGTGTATCTTCCCTTATCAGAATTCTTGCAGACTTAACGTTTTCTGCTTTTCGGGGTAAAAATTCAGATTTTATTAACTAACTGCGCAGCTCTTAGACGTTTTCCTTTTATTTCTTCATAATGCATATGTCTGTGGTGTGGAGTTTGCTGCATAGCCTTTTTCGCTTGTCTTCATGGTGCAAGACTTGGTTGTACTACATTAGTTGTTTTGAGAGATCTGCCGGAAAAACCTCTTCCCCCGGAGTTTGGACTTCTGTTTTTAGTGAATTTCCTCCTGGACTCTGTGTGAACGCATTGCTTTGCACAGATTACCTTGTTGATGATGGAACTGAATGCAACTCCACATCGGATTTGCTTTTGGAACGGAATCGGGAGCAAAGCCTAATTGATTTTTTGATTCCTGCCCTGATACTGCTGATCAATCTTTTGAAGAAACTACAGGTTGGTCAAATCCGAAATTCTGAATTACCAGTGCATTAGCAATGTCATTTCTGCTAAATTCTTCGTGGCCATCATAAGGAAGTGTTTTATGGAATGTCTCAACTCACTAGCACCAAATGATAAAGTAGCCTATGTAAATGGCAAATCCAACTTCAGTCTTCTGGTTTTCTTTTCATCCTTCTGTTAGAAGGTGGGCTAGAAGGTTTCTAATTTATGATGCTGGCTGCTATTAGGCATGAAGATATAGCGGGAGATAGTTGGAAACTTACAGCTCAATTGAAATTAAAGATATGGAAGACATTCACCCCCAACCCTCTTCCTAAAAACCACACACCCCACACACACACAGAGATAGAATCAACGTAGGGGGAAAAATTTTGGTTGGCATTCTTGTTGGTACTTTTAGTTTAGATATTGGAGTACTCGATATTTGACTTTGATGATGCGCATAAGTGTGCCTATCTTGAATTTTATTCTGTCCTATTATGATCTGGAAAGCTTCAAGTCTTAGTCTTTGGATGTGAATATCATACATGTTAAGTTCGGGTCATTTAGCACATCGGCATGATGAATATGGTCCACATGTGACATGAAAAGAATATCCTTCGTTAAGCATTGAGAAAATACATTCTAGTTTGAAGAAACCAACTAAGTGGGGCCCAGCTTGAATCTGTTTCCATCTAGGTCTATCCTGTTTTTATCTAGCAAACAAAGGAAATGTTTCATCGAATTGGTATTTCTGCACATTTTGCTTCACTTCGTCCCTCCCATCATAGTATAATTATATAGTCTCATCTTGTACACTGTGCAACAACTTTTCTTTTGATGGGCCAATATGCGACAGTTTTTTGCTAGAGCTGAAACATTCTGCTTTCATACAGGAAGCAAATGAGCAGCACAGAAATACAAAACTAATGAACGCTCTTCTGAGATTGCATCGAGAATTGAGGTGACATTCAGATTAAAAATGGTTTTGTCTTCAGCAACTGTGAACATGCTTATATGCTTATTATTGTTCTTTTACAGCCCCAGATTAGCTGCGTGTGCAGCAGATCTATCTACTCCATACCCTGATTCTGCTCTTGGATTGAAGCCGTCTGCCATCTCATTGTGTCTTCTCTTGCTTATTGGCCGTGTTTGGATGGACTCCCGGCCTGTTCCACTCTCTCCTTGCAAGTGTTCAAGCAACTTCAGTTTTGGCCTTGGGTCCAAAGGAGACCTGCAGTTTTATGTGTCTTCTGGTATGTAATTAAAAGTCTGACACCGAAGTGGGCATACTTTATGTAGTACTCTAATATTGTGAACACTTGTGGTTGGATGACTTGTGCTTTGTGCACTATTTATGTATGTGTATATATGTATATGATTCAAATATATTTAAGTGCATTTCTTCTGAACCTTGTTGTTTTGACTATTTTTGTTTTGAATCCATTTTTGTGGCTAGAATGATTTGTTTCCTGAAGAAGGTATCTGGCTCTGGAAGAAAGGGATGCCTGTGTTGAGTTCCCTGAGGATGTTGGCTATCGGTACATTACTGGGACGTCAAAAGGAAAAAGAGGTGAACTGGTATCTGAAACCTGAATTTCGTGAGAAGGTTCTGAGCCAATTAACCCGCAGCTTGACAAGATTGCACAGATGATCAAACATTATGCAGTCTCTGTATGTTACTCACTTGTTATATTCATTGGTTTCCTAGTAATTGAAAAGAGACTGTTATTCTTGTTTATATCTGGAGAATTATTATTTTGTCAGATGAATGCTCATCAGATGTTGTAATTCAACTCATCGCATTGTTCTTGACAGGCCTTGGTTGTAATTCAAGACATGCTTAGAATTTTCATACTTCGAATTGCTTGCCAGAAAGTCGAAAGTGCCCTTATACTCCTCAAGCCATCTTTAGTTGGGTCCTTGACAATGTCTCTTTAATTTCTCCATTGGATATAGATAATTACAAGGTGAGCATGTTCTTCCACCATTATTACTTTCCTCATAAAGTTGACTTACCATGACATAATATGCCGCTGTACAGGTTTACAGATATCTCGATTTTCTTGCTTCTTATTGGAGCATCCGCGAGCCAAGGTCCCCATCTGATCCTTTCATTCGTCTATCTTTGTCCAGAAGATGCCTGCAGAAAGGCTCATTATATATTTTTTTTGTTCAGGCCCTATTGTTCAAGGCGGGAATGATCCAGATGCTGAAAAAAGTTCTGGAAAGTGTTTGGATGCTGTTGATTCAGACAAGGGCGCGGAGAGTAGAAATATGGCGGATAATGGATACACACCGCTTAGATGGTGCCTCCCTGTGTTTAGGTCCTTGTCACTGTTGTGTAGTTCCGTGGCAACTTCACAATGTGCTGGGGTACCTGATTTGTGAGTAGATTGTATCATCCGAATGAATTATGTTTGTTATTTTTTCAAACCTTGGAGCTAACATGATGTTTCCAATTAGGAAAAATACAGAGAACTTTAGCACGGGAGATTGTGCTTCCATTTTACCATATCTTCTCAAGTTTTTCAGGTGATTTCTAACTTCTCTCATAGTAGATTATTAATAATTTTTAATGCCATGCAAAATCTGTGATATTTTTCTTTGCATGGTTTATGTGAACAAATCTGTATGCAATGAGCATAACGTCATGCTGTAATTATTTTTTACTTGGACGACATGAATCTTCATATTATTGCTAATGGAGACATGATGTTTTTCAGGTCCTACCTGTTGGAAAAGAGTTGCTTGCTTGTGTTAGATCTTTCAAAGAAATCAGTTCTTGTAAAGAAGGTCGTGATTCTTTGATGGCTGCTTTTGGTTCCTTTAGGAGGTCTGTGGTACATGCGCAAGACAAAGGACATGAAACTAACCAAATTTATAATGGTAACGAATCTGGATGGAGTAAACGTGCTCCTTTATTGTGTTGCTGGAAGAAGATATGGAGTTCTTCTGATGCTAGTGATAATTCATCGTCTTTGGCCACTCATGGCCTTGATCTGTTGTCTTCAGGGTGTTTGTTGCTCTGCATGGATGGAAACAGGTTAGCTTCTTCAGAGATTGTTAGCCCCTTTAATTGGATTGATTTGCTGTACTTGTACTGACCAACTTTGAGGTGACATTAGTAATTTGCGGGCAATGATGTGGAATTATGATTGAAGCTTGGAGAATTAAGTAAAATTCATGATCCTAATTGCAATGCTAGTTTTCGTTTATTTGAATAGGAAGGGCAGAATGCAGAAGGCAGATATTCCCTGATTGATCTTTGAGTACGTATTGATGGTATTGAAGGCTGTCTAGCCTGTCGTTGCAATTCTTGCATATTAAGATGAGATAGTAGATGCCCTTAGAAGCATGATCAATACCATATGACTAACAAGTTCTTCCATTTTATTGCTTTCTTGTTAATACTCAATGCCCTCTACTTGAACTTTATGAGTGCGATATAAACTGTTAAGCTACTTCTGAGTCAACTTAATCAAATTACTTGCACTGCTACCGGTTCATCTATACTCCTGAAGGGACACTGCCTAAGTGATGCACATGACTTGGCTTCCACCACTTTGTGGAGCTATTTTCAGTAATTAATATTCAATTACTCATTAGAGTTTTCAAATAATGAGTCGCTCATTCTGCCTTAGACTGTTGCATTTCTTGGGTAAAATAACACTCTTCGGATAATCTATTTGTTCATATGATGATGGTATACTAGGACGAGAAAGAGACATATGTGTTTGTTGCCATTCATCAGCAATAAGCTAACTGTCCTGTGGTTATTGATCAGATTAAATTTGAAGGGGGTTGGTCTGGTGAAATTTCTTTTTGGGCTTTCAGATGATATGAATGAGACGGATAGTTTTACCGAGGAAAACCTGACTTATGTTAAAGGTTTAAATACTCTGTTGAGTTCAAAGGGCGAAAACAATGACCATGAGACTGCTCCTTTTCAGGTAAAGGAAAAATATATAAGTTGCCTATTGTTCTGCAATTTCTCTTCATGGTACTGCTGACATATTACATTCAACAGATTCCAGACTCAGTGAAGTCGTTGCTTTTGTTATGGTGAATCCTATCGGTGCGTTTGATGTGGTTGATATAGTTTTTGGTGAGGCTGTCTCGTCATCAAATGATGATCTGGTTTCTGCAGAAAGGCAGTCTGTTGTAGATGGCTGTCTTGAAAGAACTGATGAGTTACTCCAGCTAGGAGGACTAGGAGATAAATTCCTTTGGGAATGTCCAGAAACTTTGCCTGATAAGACAGCTCCTCCATTAAAAAGGAAATGTCATCTCTGGAAGGCCAAGGTAGACGTGCCAGAGGGGAGAATGCACCTTCTGATCTTGCAGCCTCTGGTGCATTTTCACGTGGTTCAGGTCAATCTGTAGCTCCCTCAGGTCCTACACGCAGAGATACATTCCGGCTGCGCAAACCAAATACCAGCAGGCCTCCATCTATGCACGTGGATGACTACGTTGCACGGGAGAGAAATGTTGATGGCGTTAGTGATGTCATTGCTGTTCCACGTATAGGGTCAACGAGTGGAAGACCTCCTTCAATCCATGTAGATGAGTTCATGGCTAGACAAAGGGAACGGCTGAGTTCATCTGCCACAATAGTTGGTGAGGCAGTAGCACAGGTGAAAACTGCAGCTCCTGCTGGTGATGGAGAAAAAGAGGTCAAAATACCTAAGCAGTTGAAGACAGATTTAGATGATGATTTACAGGGTATTGACATAGTGTTTGATGGTGAAGAATCTGAAACTGATGACAAGATGCCCTTCCCCCAGCCAGATAATAATTTGCAACCATCTGCCTCTGTCACTGCCGAGCAAAGTTCTCCCCACTCAATTGTTGAGGAGACGGAAAGTGATGCTCATGAAAACAGTCAATTTTCTCGTATGGGTACGCCTGTTGCGTCCAATGCTGATGAGAACACCCAAAGTGAGTTTTCTTCAAGGATGTCGGCTTCGCGTTTGGAGAAGCCATTGACTCGAGAATCAAGTGTGACTTCAGATAAAAGGTTCTTTGATCAATCCAATGATATGAAGGCTTTGATTACAGGGAAGACCTCTGGCGTGTTTGATGCTGCTGCAGCAGCAAACCATCCTGGATTTCCTGTTTTGCCATATGCTATGGCATCAGCGTCTTCATCTGGGCAATCACGTGTTGATTCTAGGATGAGTCAAACATTGTACCCAAAACACAGTCCGCATCATGCAGGAAACCTTCATGGTGCAGGAACCCAAGGATCCTACGACCAGAAATATTTGCAGCATCAACCACCGCTACCTCCCATGCCGCCACCATCATTAGTTCCATCTGTGGTTTCTCAGGTTTCCGATTCAGTTCCTGGTCATGCATCCCCATTTACGAACAAGATGATCGATGGGCAGTCACCAGTTTCCAGTGCCTTCCATGTAAGCACAGTGATTAGTGTCCGTTCTTTTTCTTCATGCCATTGAACATAAGACACAGATGATCATTTCTAATGTTATTGCTCGGCTTTCCTTCTGCAGGTTCAGTCCGATCACTTGTCTCCATACAGTTCTTCCCCCAGTGGATCCATTAGGCCTCTCCCGCCACTTCCCCAACACCACCTCCTTTTTCTCCAGTCCCTATAATATGCCACCTATAAAAGCTTCCACTCAGTCTTCAGGTTATGTCCAGACAAGCATTGGAATGACAGAATTTCCCCGTGCACCTGTTATGCCTGCAACTGATCTGCAACATTCTGCAGCAGGCCCTAGACTTTCATATCCCCCACCTCCCCTAATGCCTCCCTTGGTTTTCAGTAGGCCTGCCTCTGTCCCTGTCAATTTCTATGGGAACAACACGATGCAGCAGCATGGAGAAAATCAACCTAGCATCTTGCAGAACTTTCCTCTTAGTCAATCTCCAATGCAGTCAGTACACAGTGTTGCTCAATTGCAGCCACTTCAGCCACCGCAACTTCCACAGGTTCCACAACCACCTCAGCACCTCAGACCACTAGCTTTTTCTTCACAGCAGCCGGAACAAGGGTCTTCCTCGCAAAACCCAGTACAACAAGGTCATCAATTACAAGCACTGCCACAGTCACAAGTATCTCCTATGCATGCTTATATCCATTCACAACAACAAGACCTATCCCATGGTCATCCACGTCAAGAAGTAGAGCATGCTCGACTCCAGGTTTCTCATCAGCAAGGCGATACATCCAACCAGCATCAGGATTTAGGAATATCACTATACGATTACTTCAAGTCCCAGAAGATATCCAGGTCGGTTTCTGGAAGCCCGTAGAAAGAGTTTTTGTGCACGGTACGCTTATGTTTATCTTATAGTCTTTCTAGTCTTTTTGATATTCTATAGCTGTGGCAGGCCTTGCTGAGTGATCGCGAAAAGCTCTGTCAGCTTTTGGAACAGCATCCAAAGTTAATGCAGATGCTTCAGGTTCGTTCTGCTTGAAGTTTTAAAGTTCAAGGATTCCCACTCATACTTCCCCCACCCTTTTATATCTGCAAAATGAGGTCAATTGGGAAGAGGGAAATAGGGTCCATCTTAGTGTTCATTCTCTTGGAGAGAAACGACTGAGAGTTAAAATTGGTTGTGGCTGAAGTGTGCATTTTTTAGTATAGTGCATATATGCAGGGGATTGCATGGACATAGCTTTGGAATCAAGAATTCATTTTTCCCCACTCTCAGAATCTGATGTTCGTGTTACTAATACGTAGTTATCAAGTATTTTTTCATGTCCACTCTCCTCTCTAGAGCGTAATCTCGTTTCTATTCTCGTCGGTCATCACTCATCAGAGGCTCATTTGGTTCATTATTACCCCTTTGCCAAGTTATAGAACAGCGATAGTACAGATACTTGTCTTACTCTTCCGTAGATATGTGTCTTTAACTCAGGCAAGCTTTATATTCGGATGTCTTTGTTTCAGTGTCAAGGTGTTCGTACCTGTCCTGATGCTTAGTTTTACTGGGGCTTAGTTGCTAGAGAAGTTTTTATGTCCAAAATAGAGGGTTTCCTCACTGTTCCCTCTTCTAATTATGCTCAAAGTTACTTCTGAACTGTTCTGACGTCTCTGTCCTTTCTTTGGATGGTCTAACAGGAAAGATTGGGCCAGCTATAACATGGAGATCGGATTTGTCAAGTGGTGGTCTGTTGTATGCCTCTCATTTGTATGATTTATATATATGTTCAAATCGCCAAGTGCGATGCTCTTCAGCAACTGTAGCTGTGCATTATTTGTTTTCATATTTGTAACTTAAGTTCACTTTGTATAGATATATACAATTTCGTCTTGGCCTCTTTTGTTCAGTACCTTATTTTGTATAGATTCATTTTCGAATTGGTCATGCGCTTCAAGGAGCTGTGATGCAGCTAGCCACGATCTTCTCGGAGGAGTATGCACTTGATGAGAATTACAATAGCACAGAGTTTTATTACTCTCGTACTGGAAGTCCTATTGGTCAGCTGATTCAGAGCGACCATTTCCTGATAAAGACAATGGTTTGCTGGAAGGGATGTTGATTAATTGACATTAGCGAGGCCCAGCTTTTTATCTTACTATTTCTTAATGGAAGCATGGTAACCATTTTACCGCCAACAATGCATTTTTGATTGCACCTGTTTGTTGATTTTTCATTTCTTTTATGCAGCTGCTGTTAAAGAACTTCTCTCTCTTAATATCATGCCGCTACCGTTCGGATTGATCATGATAATCGTTTCGCCAAATGGGAAAGTAGTATTACATTATTATGTGAAGTGTTGCTTTTATTGGTTAACCGTGTCGTGGAGCAGTTTCCTATTTTGGTCTTTAAAGTTTCCTACTGTTCAAATGGTTTTGCGTTCATCTTTCATTCGCATGCTCGATTTGTACTGTTTCTGCCCCATTCAGCGGTATATGCTTATAAAAGTTATTTACATAAGCAGCTCTCCCTTTTTGGGGATCCGACACCCAATTTATCGTGAATATCCATGTCCGTTTCATCTATCATGTCCATAATCGGTAAAATAAACAATGTGTACAATTGATTGACCTATCTAGGGAACCCACTAGATGATGTTTTCAAAGGAAAGCCGATTCCCTTCTCGTGCCGGATAAGAAGAAAGGAATTCCAATAGGAATACACGGAGAGTTCTTCCGTGCCCGGCATGCCATTTGAAAATCCCTCTAGCCTTGTCCTTGGTCTTGTTCGTGCCCCAAACTTAGAGGACTAGACGCAACTTCGTGGCAAACGCCTACTTGCAACATTTTTCTTTCTTTTCTTTCTTCTCTTTTAGGGTTTGGGCTAGCCAGCTAAGGCCATGGACTTTTGCCGGTCCGTGAGCGAGGGTGCGGCGAGGACCCACAACCCTCGGCTAGCCACAAAGAGGGTTCGCAGGCCCTCGCCCATGGGTCGGTGGCCAGCAGGGCTGCCAGCCCAAACCCTTGAAAAATAAAATATAATTAAAATTTTTAAAATTGAAATATTATTAAAGTTATCATGTCATCGCCGGCGGTATCAGATTAGCATCGGTTAGCAAAGTGGGCTAAATTTTCATAATTGCACAAAGGTTTAGGACTCAATTGGTAAAAAAAAAAAAACTGAATTGTACAATTGCACTAGTTTAGAATTTCTGTGGTAATTTTTCACCACATTTATCAGGAAGCATATCCAAATCGATTTCCTATATCATGTTCTTCATCAGTAAAATAAACAATATGTACAATCGATTGACCTATCTAAAGAACTCTCTAAAAGAAGTTTTACAAAGGGAAAGCCGATTCTCTTCTCATACACGGAGAGTTCTTCCATGCCTGGGCATGCAGTTTGAGAATCTCTCTCGCCTTTTCCTTGGTCTTGCTCGTGCCCTCAACTTGGAGGACTAGACACAACTTCGCCGCAACGCCTACTTGCAACATCTCTTGCACGATGCTCGGCGTCGCCGAGAACTTCGAGATGGACAAGAGAATCCCGACGCCTCTCTCGCTCGCTGTCTCCGAAACCCTCAGTATCCTCTTCGACACGATGGCGATCCCTGCTCCGTGCTTCAACAACTCGGCTCTTCCCTCTGCGCATCGGCACAGCACGTCCAAAAGCATGAGGATCATTTCGCTCCGCCTTTTCTCGCGTGAATCGATAAGAAGATCGATCAAGACCGGCACGACGCTGGCTTCCACGGCTTTGGCTCGGTTCCGACCCTCGGACAGGCTCGGGTAAGCAGTTTCAATGCAGATTTCGTCGCCTTCTGCGAGACTTGATCACGCAAAACTCGAACTACTTCGACGAAAAATTCCATCCTCAAACTTGATAGTTGAATGGCATCAGCTACTTCAAACATTGACTTTAGCAGCATGACTGCATATGCCCTAGACTCACAGGTTCCGCTCTGCATGATTCGAGTCAACGACTCGACAAACGCTCCGTCGTCGCCTAAGAGATTCTTAAGGCTGGCTTCGGAGAGTTGTAGGTGATAAAGCACAGCCAGAGCCTCATCAAGCGGTCTAGTTGTGACCTCGAAACTGCGATGGGCGGACGATGTTTCATCTACCAATATAGAGCTCGCTAAGGTTTCATTTTTCACTAGTGCCACCAAGAAGTCGGCGGCACCAGCGGCTTCCATGCAGCACCGGTTAGTAGCATTCTCAGTGGCAATCGACCGCAGTCTTTTGAGACACTCGTTCCTCGTGTCCGGGGCCTTGGTTTGGCGGAGGAGCTTAGCAATCTGGGACTTGCTTATAGGAGATCTCGGGGTCGGAATCCTCTCGATGCCGTGCGCGGCGTTGAGGGTGCACCACGCCTGGATGAGCCGCCGGAGCGTGTGGTTGGGCGTCAAGTCGGCGCCCGAAATCGCTTGCTTGGTCACGGGGCACGTGCCGTTCTTGGCGGAGAACAGCCACCTCTCGATGCTCTCGCGGTCGTACGTTATCCCGGTAGGCACCGTGACGGGGTCCTTCATGAGCTGGAGAGAAATCGGGCACACGAAGAAGGAGGGAATCTCGACTTCCTCCATCTGTGTCGAAACGAGATCACGAAAGAGACGAAGAACTTTAGAACCCGAGAGAGAGAGAGAGAGAGAGAGAGAGAGAGAGAGAGAGAGAGAAGAAGAAGAAGAAGAAGAAGAAGACAATTGGGTGATTCGTGCTGGTTTGAGGGTTTTTATACATGTGGTTGGGAGGGTGAGATGGTCAAAAGTGGCAAGGTCAAAACGCGGACAAACTTCGAACAGGGCTCACGCGAAACACACACTGACACACGAGACTCGGAGAGAGAATAGCACGTGCTCTTTCTTGCCCCACCCAGCTTCGGACCTTTCCGAGGAAAGAGCACGTGCTATTTTGGCGACTCCGCTGGAAACCCGCTTTGAAAATCGGACGTTTCAGTGCCGACAAAGTCAACTGGAGACATCGTCTACCCTAAATTGTTTCGTTATTCATGGACGTTTCAGGCACCCCCGCCCCCGGCCGCCACCGCCCTTGCCGCAACTGCTGCTCGCCGATCCTCCGTCAACCCTTCGTCGGCCACCCCTGACCCTCGGCCCGACCGCCATAGCAACTACCGCCGGCCATCGCTCACCGCCGTAACCACCATCGGCCACTGTTGACCCCGCCACCCCCCACCATTGCCCCCGCCACATCGCCACCGCCACACACTACTGCTTGATGCTGCCACCCATCGCCACTTTCACCACTACCACCGCCCCCCGTCGCCGATCACCCCTCATTGCCAACCTCTGTCGCCCATTTCCACCCTTCGCTAGCTGTCACAACCATCGCCCACAGACCTCCGCCAACCGCCGGAAGTAAAAAAAAATAATATTTTTATTTTTAAATAGTAAATAAAATTTTGAACAAATAAAAATTAATTTTTTAAAGAATTTTAAAAATTAAAAATGAATTATAAATTTTTCGTAAAAGATTTTGCATTAACAATATTTTAAAAGTAAAAATTTTAACCGTTATCCAACAAACCTCTGTTTCAGGTATATAAATGGTATGTCATTATCAAAAGCATTTTTTTCTCAAAACTCCTTCGGAAACTAAAAATATAAAAATAAATTTCTAACAAAAAATTGATTCTAGAAATAAAATGGTCATCATGTGCATCCTAAACAAGTTGGAATTTAGAATGAAGAATTGAAGTGCCTTACTCTTTGGTTGTAGAAAAATGGTTTTCGATCCTTTCAGAAATAGGTCGCACGATTTTGTCCATCATTGTTAATTAATTAGATTAGTTATAATTCAATTTCCTTTTATAAGTTTTGACTATCCAGATGTCATTATATATATTTTTTATTAAGATCACAATTTAAGAATTTACTTGAGTTAGTTATGAGTTACCAAACTGTTAGTCTTAGTTATGAAATCCATCTAAGATGAATTTTTTTTTTTTGCTCTAAAAAGAAAAACTTAAGGTCTCAATCCGTCGGTGTTCTAATTGTCGGATTCCCCCACAGCACCCCCCCCCCCCCCCCCCCCACACACAAACAAAAAAACTATAACTTGATGAGTGACTTGGCCCGACAAAATTAGGAAGTGAAATCACGGTGTGGGAAAACCTAATTTCTTTTTCTCCCAGGTTTAAGGTACTATAAAAATATTGGTCTTGCTTTATTTTTTCAAGCACTGATGCATTGTTGATTACATATTGACAATTAATAAATCATAAAAATTGTGGGTAAATAAACCTCATTAAAAACTTGTCTCGATACTGCATTATTCTTTCATGTATAACTTGACACTACGTTAAAAAGGTTCAACATAAAAGCTTAAACTTATAGATAGAGGGAGACCAAATATGTATAATGAGCATATAAATCCCCTAATCAAGTGATATTTCAATAGAAAGCACGTTTAAGTTTAGGCGAATAAGATTTAAATGAATAAAGAATCACAAAAAATCACCGAGAAGGCACATGACTTTGAACGTGTTTGTTCATTATTCAATTTTTCCGTGCTTAGTGAAAGTTCCATCCACATGTTGAACTGTTTAATTGGATTTTGAACTTTTAAGTTGTGATGAACGAACCTTTGAACCACCGGTCCATTATAATGACCGACTTAATTATAAATTTATAAGATCTGATGAACTTTGAACGACAACTATGATAGTTAGTAATGTCTAGGTGCTTACGGAAATGTGAACGCCCCCATCTTCCCCGCAATCAAGAAGAACGGTGGGAAAATTATTAAAAAAGTCATAAATTTATTGTAATTGTATCGATTGTATCTTAAATCTCTTTTTTTTGGCTAATTAAGTCCTAAATATTTTGCATTTGTGACAATTTAATTCCTTCGATCAATTTTGATTGGAAATTGTTGACATGAATAATTTTTAATAATAAATTTTTAAACTTTTATTTATTTTTTCTTTCTTTCATTTTTTCTTCCTCCAGCCGGTCGCCAACCTACGATCGGCTAGAGGCGAGGGCGGACAAAGTCGACCTTGCTGGTCTCTAGCGAAGCTCACCCTCACTAGCCACTGGTGAGGCGTGGCTTTGTCATCGTTGGGTGAGGTCGGCCTTGTTAGAATATTCTGTATATATTCTAGAATATATATTGTTGTTTATACTCTAGGTTTGTTTCTTTGTAGATTAAGCTTGTTGTACCTATTTATTATGACTTCGTGCCTCAATGCAATATAGCTCAAATTTCTAGATCTTTGTTTTCTATCATGGTATCAGAGCAAGGGTTTGCCTTTTATCAATATTGTACGCTGATCCTTGATCGAACACCCTCAATGTCTTCTTCATCGCACCGGCCTCCTGACATTGTTTTTCGTCGCACCGACTTTGCGATACGACGTTGGTTGATATGGGTGATTTGAGTGATCGGATTGATGTCAAACTCAATGGGTCCAATTATGCTCTTTAGCGGCCATTGGCTATGGCTGCACTTGCTTTATCGAGATCTGTTTGAGCATGTTGAGAGTGTTCGCATATGTCCTGCCCAATTCAAGGACGAGGAGCAATCCAAACTCTCAGATGAGGCAATTGCTCAGCGTAATTCTGACATTCGAAACTGGACTATTTTTATTGGAGGGCTTGAGCCATCATATTCGACTTTCTTGATCATACCCTTCGTCCACAGTTTGCTCACATCACAGGTCCGAAGAATCTCTTGGATCAACTTGCAGACATGTTTACTCAGACTGGCTCTATCCGTGTCTACTAATTACATCAAGACATTGCTGTTACTACTCAAGGTGCTCGATTAATCTGTGAGTTTTATAATTATTTGAAAGCGCTTTGGAGTCAGCTTGATGTTCTGTAATTGTACCACATGTCAATCATCTCGGCTACATACTTAGGATCGTTTGCGACTTTATGATTTTCTTATGAAGCTTCGACCAACTTTTGAGGGTGTTCGTTGTCAGATTCTTTATGGAATCCCCCCACACCCTCTCCTTGATATTGTCAAGGAGCTTCAATCTAAAGAAACCCGATCGAGTCTTCTCTCATCCTCTGCGGTATTTGGTCCAACAGCCATTCTCGCTACTCCTCCATGAGTTGCTGCTCCCCCTACACCACCGCTTCAATCTGCTCCTACACAGGGTTCTCATCGATCTGCTTCAACTCAGGGTTCTCATCAGACTACTCAATGCTCTTATTGTCATCGCCATGGTCATATTGAGTCCCGTTGTTATAAGAAGCGGCATGATACATAGCAGTCTTCTCAAACTCCATCTGCTCCTACTCCGGCTCAGCATGTTTTTGTCGACTCTCCTTCTGTGGATGAGCGATTTGTTGCTATTGAAGCTTAGCTAGCTCACTTGAATCAGTTTCAACTTGGCTCTCAATTGTCCAATTCGGGTCATTCAGTTGCTGTCACTCCTGTTGTTTCTTCTGCAGTTGCTGCTCCTCCCTCAGGTGGTCCCTCTAATACTTAGATTCTTGACTCAGGAGCTGCTAGACACATGTCCACTTCCACTGCTTGTCTCACTAAGCTTTTTGAGCTCAAGTACCCAACACGATTCTTTATAGCCGATGGTTCTCCTCTTATGGTTATCCGACAGGGGACTCTTGTCTATCCTCGGGATTTTTGTGTTCCTAACGTGTTGCATGTCCCTTCTCTCGTGCTTAATTTGTTGTCTATTGGTCAGCTTACTGATACTGAATATGTTGTGAGTTTTACTGATCGCACTTGTTTTTGTGCAAGATCGTTTGAGTGGCAGGATGATTAACAAGGGCAGTAAGCATGGTGGAATATTCACTATGCGATCTCTCCACCTTCCATCCACCTCCACTTCCTCTCCTTATCCTGTGCTGGCTATTGTGGACCTTGCGTGATGGCATCAGTGTCTCAGGTATACTTCCTCTTTCCGTCTCTCTATCCTTCATCAACAGGGGGTTCTTGGTTCAATTTTCTCTGGTGTTCTACCTCCCCACTCTACCTGTCCTTTAGCAAAGTAGTTCGCTTTACCTTTTCCTACAAGTACTTCTAGCTATAGCAGTATTTTTGATCTTGTTCATTCTGATGTATGGGGCCCTGCTCCTATTCCATCCAATAGTGGTTTCAAATATTATGTTTCATTTATTGACGATTATTCTTGCTATACTTGGATCTATCTTATGCGTCAACGTAGTGATTTTCTTGCCATTTATCAGACTTTCACTGCTATGATATCTACACAATTTCATAAGAAAATTAAGGTTTTTTGCTCTGACTCTTTTTGGGGGGGGGGGGGGGGATATCTCTCGAGTCCTTTTCGTTTTTTCTTATCCAGTGATGGGACATTACCACAGCTCTCTTGTCCTGGTGTCCCAACTTCAAATGGGGTTGCTGAACGTGAGCATCGATATATTCTTGAAATCACTTGTGCTCTTTTACTTTCTACTTCAGTTCCTACTGAGTTTTGGGCTGAAGCTCTTCTTACTACGGTTCATCTCCCCAATCGCCTTCCTTCACATGTTCTTCATCAGGATACACCATTTCAGCGACTTCATTCTTACTCTCATACTTATACACATCTTTAGGTTTTTGTGTGCATGTGTTTCGTACTTCTCCCTCCTACTGAACGTACAAAGTTGACTGCTCACGCTTCCTCTTCTCATCTCTCTATCCTTCATCAATAGGGGGTTCTTGGTCCAGTTTCCTCTAGTGTTCTACCTCCCTGTTCTATCTGTCTTTAATAAAGCAGCCTGCTTTACCTTTTCCTACGAGTACTTCTAGCTCTAGCAGTATTTTTTATCTTGTTCATTCTGATGTATGGGGCCCTGCTCCTATTCCATATCATGTGCAGTCTTAGGCTATAGTACTGAATACAAGGGCTATCATTGTTACGACCCGATTGCTTAGCGTATTCGTATTTCTCGAAATGTCACTTTTCATGAGCATGATCCTTACTTCTCTAATATTACTACTACGTCTTGTATGCCTAAACCTAATCCTTTCATGTACTTCCCTGCCTATCGTTGTCCTGACCCACCTTATGCGTTTACTTCTCCTCCAGCTATCTCTCCTTCTTCTCGTATAGATATCTTTGTCCCTTCTTCTTTGTTTGAGTTCTCTCTGTTATTGCCCTTCTTGGTCGTCCTGCCACCGACGATTTTTCCCCTATGGAGTTGCGTCGTAATCCTCCTCGAGATCGTCGTCCTCCCACCTAGTGTGTTGTTGTTGCTTCTTATTCTGCCAAGTTTGGTTCTTTTTTGGCTTCTGCTCATTCCGTGCAAGAACCTACCAGCTATCGCGAAGCAATGCAACATGCTAAGTGGCGTCAGGTCATGGCTGAGGAACTTTCTACTTTGCAGAGTACTGGAACTTGGAACTTCTTCCTCTTCCACCTGGTCAATCCTTGGTACCATATCGCTGGATTTACAAGGTAAAGACTTGTTCTCATGGTAGTATTGAGCGCTACAAAGCGCGTTTGGTTACGCGGGGTTTCACACAAGAATATGGCATTGATTATGAGGAGATTTTCGCTCCGGTACGAAGATGACTTCTGTGCGTACTCTACTGGCCATTGCTTCTGTTCGTAATTGGCCTCTCTATTAACTCGACGTGAAGAATGTTTTTCTTCATGGAGATTTTCATGAAGAAATCTTTATACAACCACCGCCCGATCTTGCTCATGCCCCTGGTCAGGTTTGTCGTCTTTATTTTTACCGTCCTCTTCTCGTCTTGAATTGCCTACTCATTCCGATGCTGATTGAGCTTCTGATATAACTGGTCGTCGGTCTGTCACGGGATTTTGCATTTTCCTTGGCGATGCTCTCATTTCTTGGCATGCTAAGAAACAGAAGATTGTATCACGATCCTCTACTGAGTCTGAGTATCGCACTATGGCTGACACCATTGTTGAGATTGTCTGGCTTCGTCATTTGCTTGCTGACTTGGGCATTCTACTCTAGGATCGCACTCATTTGTATTGTGATAATAAGAGTGCAATCCACATTGGGGTAATCCTATTTTCATAAGTGCACTAAGCATATTGAGATCGATTGTCATCTTACTTATCATCATCTCCAGGCTTGCACTATCTCTTTTCCTTTTATTGGGACTGCGGACCAGTTAGCCGATGGCTTTACAAAGGCTCTTACGGCACTGTACTTTCAGTATCTCATTTCCAAACTTTCGTTGCTTGCTCCATCTTTAGTTTGAGGGGGGTGTCAGAATATTCTGTATATATATTCTAGAATATATATATTGTTGTTTATACTCTAGGTTTGTTTCCTTGTAGATTAGGCTTGTTGTACCTATTTATTATGGCTTCGTGTCTCAATGTAATATAGTTCAAATTTCCAGATCTTTGTCTTGGTTTTCTATTAGGCATCACCCAGCCAAGGTGAGGTCTATCTCTCTGTAGTAAGGGGAGATGCAATCTCACCAGTGGCCGACGGGGGCAAGCTTTGCCCAAGGCTAGCATGGTCGACCTCGCCCACCCTCGCCTCTAGCCAATCATTAGATTTCAGCGACCTATTGGAGGAAGAAGAAAGGAAATAAAAAAAATGAAAAAATACTATAATATTATTAAATTTTGTGCATGTCAATGTTGACTGCAGCATGTTAGCTATTTTCGGTTAAAATTATCACGATAGACTAAATTAACACAAATACAAAAAGTTTAGAACCCAATTGGCAAAAAAAATATTTATGACTGAATTGGAACAATTGCAATAAATATAAAATTTTTTTGGTAATTTTTTAAATTAAATATGTACTAAAAATTCAAAACCATATCGAACAAAATGAAATTTCAAAGATAGTATTACATTTTGAATTAAATTTTATAGATTGTATGGAAGAAATTAAAAGTTTGTAAACCTCATGAATTATTTGTTCCGAGGAAAAGTCAAGATCAAACCTCATGAACTATTAAAAGTTCTGACATACGTCACAGCTGAGACAGGATAGAGAGTTGCGAGTGAGACTGGAGTGAGAGAGAGAGAGAGAGAGAGAGAGAGAGTCGTCGAAGTCAAATCACGTGGTGTTAGGAACGGTCGGTGGGGAATTAAGTCAGTGACTGCCCACAGTAGAGGACGTCAGACTTACGACAAACCGAAGAGATTTTCTTAATTCAGGTGCTCAACACGACTCCACCAAATCCTAACAATAGTTGCAATAACGATCCAAAACGTAAAACACGTCAAAGCCGCCGTTATTGTTTAATTTTTGTCTTTTTTGCTGTATTTGGTATTTATTTTCTTCTTCTTTCTCTGCGGCCGCAGAAGAAAAGGCAAAGCCAAAGTCTATGCATGGCGAGAGTCATACTTGACGGTTGAGCATCCGTCAACCACGATGCCGCAGCCACAAAGCGTTCGAGGAAAACTTCCACCTCACCATACATAGGATTTGGATAAGTAAAGGCTTATATTATATTGCGAAAAATTGATGATAAGAACGATTTTGAAAAAATTAATTTGGAAACGTCAAATTATTTATCATTCGTTTGCTACTTAGGATGAGTAGATCGAAACGAAATCGATGTTCATATTTGTAACGTTATTAAATTTTGTCACGTCATGCTAGCGGCAATGGCTAAAAAAATGTATTGAATTGTCATAATTACAAAAAGTTTAAGACTGAATTGGTATAATTGCATTGGTTTAGAATTTCTGTGGTAATTTTTCAGCAGATTTATCAGGAAGCATATCCATATCGATTTTCTATATCATGCTCTGCATCAGTAAAATAAACAATATGTACAATCGATTGACCTATCGAAAGAACTCTCTAAAAGAAGTTTTACAAAGGAAAGCCGATTCTCTTCTCATACACGGAGAGTTCTTCCATGCCTGGGCATGCAGTTTGAGAATCTCTCTCGCCTTTTCCTTGGTCTTGCTCGTGCCCTCAACTTGGAGGACTAGACACAACTTCGCCGCAACGCCTACTTGCAACATCTCTTGCACGATGCTCGGCGTCGCCGAGAACTTCGAGATGGACAAGAGAATCCCGACGCCTCTCTCGCTCGCTGTCTGCGAAACCCTCAGTATCCTCTTCGACACGATGGCGATCCCTGCTCCGTGCTTCAACAACTCGGCTCTTCCCTCTGCGCATCGGCACAGCACGTCCAAAAGCATGAGGATCATTTCGCTCCGCCTTTTCTCGCGTGAATCGATAAGAAGATCGATCAAGACCGGCACGACGCTGGCTTCCACCGCTTTGGCTCGGTTCCGACCCCTCGGACAGGCTCGGGTAAGCAGTTTCAATGCAGATTTCGTCGCCTTCTGCGAGACTTGATCACGCAAAACTCGAACTACTTCGACGAAAAATTCCATCCTCAACTTGATAGTTGAATGGCATCAGCTACTTCAAACATTGACTTTAGCAGCATGACTGCATATGCCCTAGACTCACAGGTTCCGCTCTGCATGATTCGAGTCAACGACTCGACAAACGCTCCGTCGTCGCCTAAGAGATTCTTAAGGCTGGCTTCGGAGAGTTGTAGGTGATAAAGCACAGCCAGAGCCTCATCAAGCGGTCTAGTTGTGACCTCGAAACTGCGATGGGCGGACGATGTTTCATCTACCAATATAGAGCTCGCTAAGGTTTCATTTTTCACTAGTGCCACCAAGAAGTCGGCGGCACCAGCGGCTTCCATGCAGCACCGGTTAGTAGCATTCTCAGTGGCAATCGACCGCAGTCTTTTGAGACACTCGTTCCTCGTGTCCGGGACTTGGTTTGGCGGAGGAGCTTAGCAATCTGGGACTTGCTTATAGGAGATCTCGGGTCGGAATCCTCTCGATGCCGTGCGCGGCGTTGAGGGTGCACCACGCCTGGATGAGCCGCCGGAGCGTGTGGTTGGGCGTCAAGTCGGCGCCCGAAATCGCTTGCTTGGTCACGGGGCACGTGCCGTTCTTGGCGGAGAACAGCCACCTCTCGATGCTCTCGCGGTCGTACGTTATCCCGGTAGGCACCGTGACGGGGTCCTTCATGAGCTGGAGAGAAATCGGGCACACGAAGAAGGAGGGAATCTCGACTTCCTCCATCTGTGTCGAAACGAGATCACGAAAGAGACGAAGAACTTTAGAACCCCGAGAGAGGGAGAGATCGAAATTTGAAGGGACAAAAGCTCAAGAATGCTTATGACGAGCTTATGATATTCTGCAAGAAGAAGGGGTTTGGACAATTGGATGATTCGTGCTGGTTTGAGGGTTTTTATACATGTGGTTGGGAGGATGAGATGGTCAAAAGTGGCAAGGTCAAAACACGGACAAACTTCGAACGGGCTCACGCGAAACACACACTGACACACCCTTGAACGAGACTCGGAGAGAGAATAGCACGTGCCCTTTGTTGCCCCACCAAGCTTCGGACCTTTCCGAGGAAAGAGCACATGCTATTTTGGCGACTCCGCTTGAAACCGCTTTGAAAATCGGACGTTTCAGTGCCGACAAAGTGAACTGGCGACATCGTCAACCCAAAATTGTTTTGTTATTCATGGTTATACGTTGCAAGAAAAAGCTTTGAAAGTGCGATGCAATGATCTTGTCAGACTTCAAGATGACGTTCCAATCTGTTATTATATTATATATATGTCTCAAGTTATTAAGTGTGCACATAATAACTATTTTATTCCGTGTTTTTGTTTCAAATCTATTTTTGGAACAGGCTTGTAACAGAAATTTATTTGGTAATACAATTCAATTTTTTCATTTTTGGAACAAAATTTTATTTTAGAAATAGATTTGAAAGAAAAATGTGAAGTTAAAAATTGCATCTTTTCTATTCTAGAAACGAAAATGAGAAATAACCTACCAAAATCCGTTTTTTTTTTTCAAGTTCTCGTCGCATTCTTTTGTCGCCCTGCCCTTGTCGATCGTCACCTACCGCTGCCAACCATTGCCCCGCGCGGACCTCCTTGAACCTCGCCCATTACCAACCGTTGTCGACCATCGCCGCTAACTGCTGCCTCCCATCGACCTCCTCTGGGCAGCCCTACCCACTGCTAGCCGTCATTGACCCTTGCCGCCAACCACTGCCCCTCGTTGACCTCCTCCAACCGCCCTCGCCCATTGCCAGCCACCCCTAACCCTCAGCCCCAGCAGTCAATCGCCATAGCAACTACTGCTGGTCGTTGCCCATCGCCGTAACCACCATCGGCCACTTCCGACCCTGTCACCCACCGTCGGCCACTGTTGACCTCGCCATCCCCCACCATCGTCCCTTGCCACATCGTTGATTGCCACGAACTATTACTTGCTGCAACCACCCATCGCCACCCACCACGGACCGCCGCTGCCCCCTGCCGCTATTCACCACTCATCACCAACCTCTTTTAACCATTGCCACCCTCTGTTGGCCTCCCGTTGCAACCACCGCCAGTTGCCGAAGTAAAAAATAAATAATATTTTTTATTTTTAAATAGTAAATAATAATGTCTAATAATAAAATTTAATTTTTTTAAAGAAAATTAAAATTTTAAAAATAAATTAGAACTTTTTCATAAAATATTTTGCGTTAATAATATTTTAGAAGTAGAAATTTTTAACCGTTATCAAACGAAATTCTGTTTTAGGAATAGAAATTTATGTCGTTATCAAAAACATTTTTTGCTCAAAAACTCATCCAGAAACTAAAAATATCAAAATCTATTTCTAACGAAAAATTAATTCTAGAAATAGAATGGTTATCATGCGCTTCCTAAACCAAGTTGGAATTTAGAGTGAAGAATTGAAGTGCCTTGCGCTTTGGTTGTAGCAAAATGGTTTTCAATCGTCTGAGAAAATAAGTCGCACGATTTTGTCCATCTTTGTTAATTAATTACCTCAGTTATAATTTAATTTCCTTTTATAAGTTTTGACTATCCATATGTCATTATACATCTTTTATTAAGATCACAATTCAAGAATTCACTTGACAAATTTAAACTAAAAATTGATTTATATATATAATTTGCACCAAACTGTTGGTTTTAGTTATGAAATCCATCTAAGATCAAAATTCCTTTTTTTTTTTTTGCTCTAAGAAGAAAAACTTAAGATCTCAATCAGTCGGAGTTTTGATAGTTGGATTCCCCAACCCCACCCCCCCCCCCCACCCCCCTCTCTCTCTCAAAAAAAAAAGGACACTATAACTTGCTGATTGACTTGGACCGACAAATTAAGAAGTGAAATCACGGTGTGGGAAATCCTAATTTATTTTCTCCTAGGTTTAAGGTACTGTAAAAATATTGGTCTTGCTTCACTTTTTCAAGCACTGATGCATAGTTCATCTCATATTGACAATTAATAAATCATAAAATTTGTGCATAAATAAATCTCATTCAAAACTTGTCGCAATACCGCATTATTTTTTATGTATAACTTGATACTACGTTAAAAGGTTCAACATAAAAGCTTAAACTTATAGATAGAGGGAGACTAAATAGTATAAACGAGCATATAAATCCCTAATCAAGTCGCCAAGAAGGACATGAATTTGAACGTGTTTTTTTCATTATTCAATTTTCCGTGCTTAGTGAAAGTTCCATCCACATGTTGAACTGTTAGTAGGACTTTGAACTTTTTAGTTGTGATTAACGAACCTTCTATCACCGGCCCATTATAATAACCGACTCAATTATAAATTTATAAGATCTGATGAACTTTGACCGACAGCTATGATAGTTTAGTAATGTCTACGTGCTTATGGAAATGTGAACACCCCCATCTTCCCCGCAATCAAGAAGACACCCTTGTTGATCGATCCATTCAGCATTCATACGTGATGAGAAGAGGGGCAATTAATAATTACACAAATGATGAGAAATTATCAAAAAATTATCAAATTTATTGTAATTGTACCAATTATATCTTAACCTTTTTTTTGTCAATTTCAGTTCTAAGCATTTTGCATTTGCGACGAATTCCCAAGTTTAACTGGAAATTACTGGCCTGGAGAACTTTTATAATAATTTTTTCGAACTTTTTATTTATTTTTCTTTTCTTTTTCTTTCTCTCATTTCTTCTTTCCTCCAGCCGGTCATCGAACTGTGATCGACTAGAGGCGAGGGCGGCCAGGTTAACATTGCTGGTCCTCTAACGAAGCTCGCCCTCGCTAGCTATTGGTGAGGCGTGACTTCACCATTGTTGGTGATGTCGGCCCACACAGCCAAGGTGAGGTCTGCCTTGCTGTCTCTAGTTGATTCGCAACCCCACTAGTGGGCAACGAGGGTGAGCTTTGCCCAAGGCCAGCGAGGTTGACCTTGCTTGCCCTCACCTCTGGCTTATCTCTAGACCTCGGCGACTTGCTGGAGGAGAGAGAAAGGAAAGAAAAATAGAAAGAAACAAAAAAAAACTATAATACTATTAAATTTTATGTATGTCAGTGCGGTTGCATCAATTTAGTATTTCCCGATTAAAATTTTTATAATGGACTAAATTGACAGTGAATGCAATTATGACTCAATTGAGAAAAGTTATGACTGAATCGTCACAATTACAATAAATATGAGATTTTTTTGGCAATTTTTCAGATTAAACATGTAAAATATTCACAGAGTAGGGGGGGGGGGGGGGGGGGAGAAGGGGGGGGGGGAGGGGGGGGAGAAAAGGGGAGGAGGGGGGGGGGGGGGGGGGGGGGAGGAGGGGAGCGGGGTCTATGGGCTCCGCGTAGGGGGAGGAGGGAGGGGGGGGGAGGGAGGGGGGGAATGGTGGCAAAAAAAGAGGGGTGTCTTCTGCGGCCGCGGTCTCGTGGACTTGTCTGTCTGAATGGTTGTCAGAGGTCGGCCGGCCGGACGAATCGTGAGCTTCGTCTTTATAAGGGAGATTGTTGTGTTGGTCATTTGGATCGGAA
>JAGVVM010019811.1:0-31038 GCA_019149425.1 Psidium friedrichsthalianum
CATCTGTAATAGAATGATTTTCATTTTGTACGAGGTTTACAAAATTATGTGTACTCATTTTCAATGGGTAGATGAATCCAAAAAGTAGTACAAGAGATGGCCTATTTCTTGTCTGGAATCTGAGTTGCCTTTCTCTCTGATCTCTAATGGTTCATTAGTCATCAGATCAAAAGCATTTGGCTTGTCTTTGGATGAGATAGTTGTTCATATACTAATAAATGACGTACGGATTCTTGAGAAAAGAGGAGTTAGTGTAAAAATTCCTGGACCATCCAAATTCCACGAGTGAGCAGAAATTTAGATTGTATATGGATCTCATCGGAATGGCCCCATCTATCCTCCTGAGAAGAGATTTGATTTCTAACACGATTTGAATAAGAGAAGTATGTGATGCTAATGTGTCTTGGATGATCCACATCTCAAGATTAAGCACTAACATACAAGTACCATAATGTGCCTCTACATGAGCATCTGGCAACGATGTGTACAAGGGTCAAACCTCATGCTCCACTGCTTGCGCGGTTCCGTCAATTCCTTTGATGAAATACGCTCATCATCATCTCCTAAATCTGTCATTGCTCTGTGAGTCGTGTACACGGTAAAACTTATTGAGAGTCGACACTTTTTAATTTGATTATTTCGATTTGAGTTTTTTAAGGAACAAAAAAGCAGGCAGCTATAAATATTTGCACATGTCTATGCCGGTCTATGCCAGAGAAGTAGTGAAGCGTCCTTTCTATGTCTTTGATGGAACTAACAAATCAGAGAGTTAAACGGATAAAGTGGCGTCCACAAAATTGAAAATTATTCAACGGTCTAAAAAACACAACCCATTACCTTGAGGAAATAGGCAATAATGAACAATAAAAAAATTTCAATTTTAAGTACAATGAATTTACCTTCAAACCCACAAAAAGTGAGAGGCGCGGTTATATTTCATGTTTCATTTGTTTTGCGTAAAATGAATAATTCAGAAAATATTTTTCTAAAAATAATTACTCGTATCACTTAAAATAATTAGCTAATGAAAATTATTTTCGTCATCAACAACAATTTATGGCTTAACATTATGAATGATGACATTTTTTTTAATTAAATCATTTTTTTAAGCGATACAACGATCATTTTTAGATTCTTTTTTTCGGATCGTTCATTTTTCACCAAACAAATGAAGCCTAAGATAACATTTTTTTATGCAACGTATCATATCAACATCAACTTAGTGGAAATTTGTGGTAACTGCAGAACTTTAACCTAGCAAAAATTTAGTGATTTTCTAGCAAAACTAGGGTCTATCCGCCATGCAGAAGCGACATGATTCAGATGAAACATCTTTCAAAATAAGTGAACCCCCAAGTGTGAAACACGAATCATAAAATGAGACATTAAAATTCCAAGTGCTATCATGCATAGCCAAGAACTCGTTTTTCACGTTCCAGCAAAATAGATTATTCACCTTGGCGGCAAATCCTGTTGGGCTGGTTTTGCTGCTTTAAGGTTAGATGCTTTCGCCGAGATCACTTTCAGTTTTGTGGGGAAAAAGGAGCGACCCACTGACGTTATGACGAGGAGAGGTGCTGACGGACAATGGCATGATTTGGGTGTCCATAGGTTTTGACGTTGTATTGCACCTTTCCTTCTAGCACCCTTTGAAGTGCCTTCTCACATTGGCTGGACATATCAGTTCGATGGCTAATTTTAGGATAGCCCGATTAGTCGATCGCTCACGGATCCGCCCCATGTATATATAGTGTAGTCCATACACGTTGCTGATGAGCAATCCAATGTAAGCGATGACACGCATAGTGCTATCAAAGTCATCGAAGCGAAAGTCTGATGTCAAAGCACGATGAAGAAAATCGAAATTGAATATTCGGAAGCAAAAGGACAGATGAACGTAGACATGCATGGTCTATATGTGCTTCTTTCTTGCTCAAGTCCCTCGGACTATGGTCTTTACTTTCTAGATTGTTAGGATTTTTCAGCTTTCACAAGATGATACTTCATTTTCCTTGTACTTGGATCTTCTGTCAGTTTTGGAGGAATTTTATTCGCAATTTGAGTCATAAAAAAATCACTACACAAGCCAAATCATGGTGGTGTTGGCGTTGGGCCATTTGGAAACCAGTGTGTGAGTAATGAGTAATTTGATTCACATGCATGTAGGAAAAAGCCACCACACATGCTATTATGTTCATCCAGCGCTTATTTTATTGCCATAATTTTTCGATCGATAGTACTCTGAGTTTTTTATCGATCAAAATCTGGTTTTGATACTCTAGTGGAAGATGAAACTCTAAAACTTAAACCAATTAATGGAGGGAGATCATATGTATATAACGAGCATATAAACATTGTAAACAGCTATTCGAGATATTTAAATAATGCTAAATTTTAAATTATAAATTAGTAACATGCGGTTATACAGGTTTACGTGATATATATAAAGTACTATCGATCATGAGTGAATCATTTACTAATAGAAGACCCATAACCTAGAAAATTCTCCATTATTTTAACATTGCACGTTATTGATGATAGATGGGGATCCTACAAGACCTAAACCTTTTTAACATTGCACGTTATTTTAACATTGCACGTTATTGTTTGCTATGTCTTATGTATTTAATATGAAGACCACTTCATGAACTTGACTTCCAGAGGGTAGGGCAATGCCTATGCGAGGGATAAAATGTCAAAAAAGTCCTAAACATTTATCAATTCAATCTTAAACATTTTCTTCTTTTTTCGATTCGATTTTATTGACTAGAAATTGCTAACGTAGACGCCGGCCATCCTACATGGCACCTCCAACGCTAACCTAGATAATTTTTAATAATATCTTAATATTTTGACATTTATTTATTTAATTTTTTCCCTTTTTTCCCTTTTTCTTTTTTTCCTCTGCTAGCCTCAAGCAATCCCCCCATCGGCCCCTGGCAAGGATTTCCCTCTTCGGCACCAAGGGCCGGTGAGGGCGGCCCTCACCCGAGGCCAGTGGAGGAAAAAAAGGAAAAAAAATAAATATAATAAATATAATAAATAAATAAATAAATAATTTTTAAATTAATATTAAAATATTATTAAAAATTGTCTACGCCAATGGAGATGGCGCTACATAGGATGGTCGGCGTCCACGTCAGTAATTTCCGGTCAATAGGACTGAATTGATAAGAGATTAAAAGATTTAGGTGTGAATCAGAAAACTTAAAAGGGTTTAGAACTAGATTGGCAAAAGTGTCCAAAGGTCTAGGATTTTTTTAACAATTTTTCCCTCACATGACTATATATGACAATTGTCAACCACCCATACAGCTTGCGATGCTGCTCTGGACCAAAAAAGATCTCTCTTTATCAGGACAATTCAACAAATTAAATGCCCGTTAATTTTGGCCTGATAGAGAGGGGGGAAAAAAGAGGACAACAAAAACGAGTGTAAAAGAAAGTGATAAAATGGATTTTGGCCCTTTCAGACCTCGGGAGCACGATCTATTTAAGTTTTTCTTGGCCAGGGAAAGATATAATTCTCTCTGACCACATCCATATCTTGAACTTTAGATATGTACTAATTCATTGGCTTCAAAAGGAGTATATGTATTTTAGCTGTTAAAGATAAATTTATCTATAACTTAACCTACTTTCTTGAGGTCCATTTCTTTCGCGGACGAGTATCAAAAAGAATTTTCTGTACTTTCAACATTTATATCATTCAGGAAAACAAGTTAATGAAAATCCTTTAATAGTCAACTGAATTTCTATGCTTAATTTGAGAAAAATAGTTTACTATTTTGAAAGTCGAAAATCATTTCTCGAAATACAACTAGACCTGGCACCTGGACCTGAGACACCGGATGTTGGGCACAGGGACCCAGATGCCAGTGCCCGGGCTCTCGATATCTGAGCTTAGGACTGTGATGCCTAAGTTCAAATCGCAAGGTCCCCCCATTAATTGTGTCCCGGGCTCCAATGCCCAAGTCATCATAGATAATCTCAATGCGTCAGCCATGACATCTGAGAGCATTATCCATTGAAAATCCGTAATTGAGCTGGAATTATGATTTTTTTAAGGGATCACTATCCCTTACACTAATCAACACTAAGCCTATGCTTAGATGTTAAGAAAAGCTCATTCACCAACTTCAAAAATTTTTCAGTATGCATTTTTCCATGTGAGCTTCGAACTTAAATTTTGTCTCAAAAAGTTATTTCAACAAATCTAGAGTTCTTACTACTACATATATGCATACATTACACATGCCTTTTTCTATCGATATGACAATATGAATTAGTATCTGACCCACACAAAAGAAGATGCATAAAGACCCTTCATGAGCTTAGAGGAATGAATCATGACGAGTCATTAAGCATGCAAGTCTAGAAAGGTACCCCCACAACTTAATCAGAACACTCGCAATCAAGTTGAAATCGAATGTAAATCTGAGACAGCTAGTTGAAAGTACAACCCCATGCCTTGTAAAACTATGTTAGACAACAATTTTTTTTTTTCAAAAATTCCGTCGTACCATTTTGCTATGAACATGCACAGCTCGAAGTCCCATGTTTTATCCTTTGTATTGTTGGCAATCCAAATGTGAACGCACATAATTTGCTCCATATTTAATTATGAAACACTAAGGTGTGAACATGGTCATGTGATAATGTTCTTTAATGGTGTGAACGCAAATAATTTCAGTCATTTTTCTTTTCTTCAACCCAAATGTTCCATATTCTATTCCTATATATGCTGAATTTTATCTCCTCTTTACTGTTTCCAACAGCTCGAAACAAGCTTATGTACACTTGACAAAACCACCTTTCCAGGCGGTCTTAAATGCTCAGTCCCTCGTACTGACCTACTGCATTCGGGACTTTACTCTTGAAGTGCTCTCGACTTAATTGAAATCCAAAACCAAAAGGAGATGAGCAAACTCTCTTACCATTTAAATTAATGGTAGCTAAAGAAGTATCCAAAAGCAGATATATCATGTAAATTTTGTTTCATGTTTGATTATTTATACAGCTTTTTATTAGTTCTAGTATAGGCCAGTAACCACCTTGGAAGGGAACTGGACTAGAAGGGTCGATTCCTAGTTTGTGGAACCAGAAACCAGCCTAGGTATGTACTATTCAATTTTAAACTTTGGGAAGGAAATTTGAGAGTTCTAAAATGAACAATTATGTTACCATTCAAGAATATTGTGAAAGACTGAAAGAGCTAGTTAATCAGAAGAGAGCCGATGGAGATGAAATCACTAACCATAGCGTCGCAGAAAAAATATCAGTGTCGCAAAACTACAATCCTATTGTCACCACTGAGTGAGTTAATTGGCTCTCTAGAAGCATACTGAAAAAGATTGATGGCACAAGTTGAAGATTTAGTCGAAAGCTCCTTTCGGTCTAAAATAAACATATGGTCTCATAAATCTAAAACGGATTTGATAAGCTAACAATGTGATGATATAACGGTGTAATCTCAACTATAAGTGTTATGAATGATAAAAAAAATATTTAGGAATCATGGAAGACCCACCTCGATGTTATACATAGCATTCTACTGTTATAATGTCACTGTCATCCTAATGGGACCCAATTTGAAAATGGTGGAAGGATCTCCTATAAAAATAAAAGAGGAGAAACTACTCAAAAGAAAAAATATATACCTTGTGGTATTTGCACGAAAACTAATCATTTGGAGAAAGATTGATGGTTTAGATAAAAACCACAATGCCGCTTTTGTGAAAGATTACCACCTAGAAAAAAAATTGTCCCTTGAAAACAAATTATCGAGCCAACTATGGTGAAGAAAAGTAGGTGAAGACAATACATTTTACGCAGGCCAAGCGGCAAATGATAGGAAAAATGATACATGGTACATTGATAGTAGGTGTAGGAATCTTATGATGGGAGATGAATCTATATTCACCGATGTTGATTCATTGATGTTATTCCAAGTATAATTGAGCAACAGTGCATTAGTCAATGTCAAATGAAAAGGCACTATCACCAATGCATATCTAGTCCCTAGTGTTGTACAAAATCTACCGAGCATTGGCCAAATGATGCAAAGTGGGTATTCTCTATACATTATAGGAGATGCCAGTTTTATCTATGACAAATGTGAAATATCGTAGTCATTGTTAAGATGGAGAATAGGGACCTTCCTACTTGATGGAAACATGTCAAGATATATCTATGAAAGCTCAACTTGATGATTCCTATTTATGGCACCGGAGATTTGGTCACTTTGACCTCGCTAGATTAAAAATTCCCCACCATAAAATTATTATGATTTTCCATCCATCTTAGAAATTTCAAACGTTGGTGAAGGCTATCTTCTTCGAAAACAACAAAGACAGCCATTCCCATTAGGCTGTATAGAGATAGCTAAAAAATAGTAGAACTAGTACTTTAGGAGTGTGTGGTCCTATGAGGGCCCTCACACCCCGATCAAAGTAAATATTTCATCCTATTCATTGACAACTATACAAGAATGACATGGGTCTATTTTCTTCAACAAAAGATTGGAGGTTTTCTCTATTTTCAACAAATTCAAAAACCATATTAAGAATTAAAGTGATCGTGGAGTCAAACTCCTAAGGAGCAACAGACGCATAGAATTCAACTCGAGGGAGTATATTAAGTTTTGTGAAGACGAAGGTATTCATTATTAGGGGTGTGCAGCCAAACCGGGTTTACCCGGTACCCGGATCGGACCACCCGAAAAACAGGGTCGGAATCGGTTTCCATTCAAACCGGTCCGGGAACCGGTTCCAATTTTTGAAAACCGGTTAGAATCGGTCCGGGAACCGGGTCTAGGTAAAAACCCACCCAGACCGATTTATAGAACCGGTTTTACATGCTATTTAAAAAAAAAAATCCTAAGTGAAGTGACTAAGCCTTTGCCATAGCCTTACCTCACGCACTCGCAGTACACTCACCTCTAGGGGTGTCGCCTAATCTTTATCGCAGCATAAGTAAAATGAATATATTTTTTGCACCGTTGGCTTTGTTTTCTTTTAAGGATGATTAGAAATAGGGAAACTGAATAGACCCTGAAACCGTTGGATTTGTTTTCTTTTGAGAATGACTAAAAAATAGGGAAACCGAGTAGTCCCTGGAACCGTTGGCTTTGTTTTCTTTTGAGGATGACTAAAAAACAGGGAACCGGGTAAACCCTGGAACCGGACCGAAAAACAGGGTCGGTTCCAAAACAGGTTCCAAGAAAACAGGGTAGGGTTTCGGTTCCAAAAATTGGGAACCGGTTATAACAGGGTCGGGTTTAGGATTTAGGTCTGGACCCGGCCCATGCTCACCCCTATTCATTATCACCCTAGAGCTAAATGGAGACGTATAAAGGAAGAACAGAACCGGTATGGAGAAGGCAAGGGCCATGCTAAAGGAGAAAGGCCTTCTCAATTTATCTAGATAGACGTAGTTTAAATGACTGTATACATCTTAAACAGGTGTCCAATTAAAGCAGTCCAAAATAAGACTCCACTCAAAGCATGGGTATACATCGCAATCTAAGTCCACAAGAATTTTGTTACAACTTCGACAATCCTTTAATTTTCCTTATTTAAAATCCGACGTAATTAAAATATGGACATAATGTTCCTAGCACTTAGCACATTCTTGTTCTTTGTCACGCCCTAAACCCGGCGAACGCGCAATATCTCGCCTTCCTTGCTTATTCGAACATCGCCTAACCAACACTAACGACGGCCCAGGACTCGTCGCGGCCAAACAACGACTAACAAAAGCGACAGCGGAAAGCGCACAATCCCTTGACATACACACATGCAGGATAGAGAGATAGGAGAAAATCGAATTTACATATCATATAACAGTATAGGTTCTATACAACCTGGAGGGAGACTATCATCTGACCTCACAAACCTAGGTCAACCAAGATCAAAAGAAAACACGCCAAACCAAAAGTCACCAATCCCCATCTAGGCATCATCAGGGACTACTCATCCTCTGGCAAGGGCCACTCCTCAGGATTAGACTCCTCGGATATCGGGAGCAATCATATTTATGGTCGAGGATCTGAAATGGCGATCATTCAAAAATATATGAGTCGAAACTCAGCGAACACACGCCTAAACTCAATTTAGAATCTCATGCCAGAGAGTAAATAATCACATGCTTGTTATGACTTTCGATCATATGGATATAAATGTAGATGCTCATTGATTCTCTTGGGGTCCTCGGTGACTCAATAGCACTTCCAAACTGAACCCACCGGCGGTTCAATAGCACTCACGATCCCGGCCACGTTATGAAAGTCTCAGGCCTCTACCTCAACCCGTGTCTAATCACACCGAATTTGGCACCCTTGTCACTTCAGTTACCCCGTGCCGAACACGTTCAGGCGCAAATGCAACGACCGTGGCTCAATCAGCACAGCGATTGGCACTATCTTATCACCTCGCATTCCCGGTAGCCCCCTATACACTTCCAGGCTGTACCACATGATTCTACGCACTCCGCCAAACGCACATATCTCATGCCAGTATGCAAATCAAATATGAGCATCACAAGGTCCTCAATTGACTCGACTTTTAAATACTCATGTAAGTCAGTTTTGCCACATGCAATTCCTAAGATTATTCACGTGAGCATACAATTCATCTCGAAATACATCGAATTTAATAACCAAGCATCGCACGTTGCAAAACTCACATTTCAAAACCCGGTTTCCATTTCAAGTCGTCTAGGTTCAAGGATAAGTAGTCCAGCGCACATGGCAATTTCTAGAGTCCGTAAAAATACAAATTTACTCCTATGGTTAGCAGCAAATTATCAACATGCTACGTTCAAGAAATTAAATATTTTTCATCATAAAATTTTCTCTACCAATCCATAGCATACCCGACATTTTAAGTCAAGTTTAGAAATGTGCTCACCCAAAAATTGAGTTCGAGCTCAGGGACAGCGGACAGTTGTAGCTTGGTTGAATGGTGAACTTGGTCGGGCGATGGTGGTGATGTGGCTCAGCCAAACGACGGCAAGCTCGGGCCACGGGCGGTTGATGAGCTCAGACCACCATGGCGATCGAGCTCCGAGCAGCTGAGAGGATGAAAACGCAGCAGCAAATTCACGTGCAGCCGTGGAAGATGAAGATGTAGCAGCAACAACGGCCAAGAAATTTCAGCCGAGTGGAAGAAAATGAAGATCCAGCAGCTGCAAAAATTCCAGCAGCTCACCGCTACAAAAAGGAAGAATAAAAGGAGCAGCAGTGGCGGCACAAGCAAGATGAAGCAGCAGCTGAAGGCTCACGGGCAGCCGAAAAGAAAAGAAGGGCTGGCAGCAAATCCAAGCCGAAGGAATGAAGAGTAAATGCAGCAGCTCAGTAAGTTCCTTGAGCAACAAGGTGCAGCAATGGTGGTCCCAAAAAAAGAAGAAGAAGACATAAGCAGCAAAAATGAGCAGATTCCAGTGCAACCGAGAGGAAGAAATGGACGGGGCAGTAGAGAATGAAGAACCAGCTGCAGCAGAAAAATTCCAGCTGAGAGAATGTACCAAGAAGAAAGGAGGAGGAGCCAGCTGTAGTCCCTCATTAACGCGTGAACAGTGTAAAAAAGTGGCTCAATCATGAAGTTTTCTTGTCTGATTTGCATGGAACGAAAAGAAAAGTGGGCAGCTGCATCGGAAAACTTCTTAGCTGAGAAAGTGGAGCAGGCAGCTGAAAGTTTGTCCAAGGAAGAAGCTCCAACTCAGCCGCAAAAAGGGGAGTGGGAAATTAAGAGAGCGCATGGCCTTGGGGTGCTTCTGCCGAGGGAAAGAAGAGGAAAGTGAGTACAGAAATTTTTTTTATTTCTCTTGTCTTCACGTGCATGATTTGGGGACATCACATTCTCTGTGCTCGCTGGAGTGGATCATGGACCCATATGAAAATGCCCAAGTATTTTAATTAATACTAGCTAGAGAGAGAGTGCAGATCAATATGGGGAGAGGGAAAATACTTAGATGCCCAATTTAATAAGTGAAAAATGCTTTATTTTATTTATTTGTTTCTGTCTCTCATTTCTGTTTGTTTGATGTAGTCGTGGTGGGTACTACTTCAGTTCTTATGAAGCTTACATCAAGGGCTAAAGTTGATCAATTCTTTCTGGCTTTCTACTAATTAAGAGTATTTTTGTTTCTTTTCCATGGAAAGGGTGCAATAATCTTTGACTATCGCTGAATGGATTCTAGAGATGAATTTTGTAATTATTTCTTGTCGTGATCTGTTCCAACTAAGTCATTTTTATACCATTCATCTTTTACTGAAATTCGAGATTCAAGCACATGTATTGACTTTTCAGATGATTAAAGATTTGATTTGTCAAGTTATGATGGCGGAGCACGGTCATAATAAGTCCAAAACAGTTGCCATTGATGGTCATACCCCTTGTTGCTCTGTAACATAATTATTTCCTCCGTCCGATGTCTTACAGAGCCCTGTGTCCGTCAATTTTCAAATGGTATATGAATCAAAAAGTTGTCCAAGAGAGGGCTTCTTTTCTTGTCTTAAATATGAGGTGTCCTTCTCTCTGATCTCTAATGGTCCACTAGTTGATCAGATCAAAACCTTTGACTAGCTTTCTGGGCTGCTTCATCGCCAAGCTCCGGTTGATTCTTTTCCTTTCGTCCGAGGTAATCTGCGAGATTTCTGAGAAAGTATTGTAGTAGATCTGTGTATCTGCTGACTGCTAAGCTCGTTCTTGGTGTGCTATTGCGTTGATATATGATCAATTGAACAAGAGAGAAATTTTAGTAGAGCCTAGCTAGAGAGAGGTTGCAGATCAATATGGGCAGAAGGAAGATTGTGATCCAAAAGATAGACAACTCGGCCAGCAGGCGAGTGACCTTCTCAAAGAGAAGAAATGGGCTGCTCAAGAAGGCCAAGGAGCTCTCCATTCTTTGCGATGCTGAGGTCGGTGTCATCATCTTCTCTTGCACCAGCAAGCTCCACGAATTCTCCAGCTCTAGGTCTCTCTCTCTAGTCGCACAACGTCGTTTCTTTTAGCAGTTCTTTATTTACCTATTCTATTGTAAGGATTGCAAATCATTTCACATCTGCTATCACCAACATTTCTAATAGACACTAACATGTGAATTTCAAATTAAATCCAACTGAATCAGCATGAGGTCCACAATTAACCGTTACGCCAAATTCAAAGGTCATCATGGAGAGAAGAATCCGATCGAAGAACTCGAGGTAATCATGGGTATCATGGCTGTATTCCTTGTCTATTTTCCAGATAGAGCCATGTTCATCCTTGTTCCCTTTTAAAATTTATTTAGGCAAGCCTGTGAACTCTATTTGATCTAGCCATGAAAAAACATAATCATGCTCACTTCCTGGCAAATGAAAAACGTGTGTTGCAAGGAACCAGTTTGGACCGGTTATTTAACTCAATGAACCGATTCTCTCCCGAATTACACATATGCACATATGTTTCAATTTTATGCTTACCCAGATATTTTTGGGAAGGCTGATTGCTTAATTTGATGTTTCAATATGGAGGCTTAACTTGACACTCTTGATTATTATGCTAGCTTTGCCAAAGGGAGGTCGCGGGTTTAAGGCAGCAACTGCTCGACATGCAGGAACACCGCAGGTGAATACAAATTACAACCAAGAACTCAATCTTCATTATATGAAAAGGGCCAGGTTTTGGTTTGAATGCCTTAACCGGAGAACTGTAAGTTATTAGCAGTGACACAAATTAGTAAACCGCCCTAACCACTTAATTTGGTATAAGCTAGATCACTTCAACTGATCACACTAGAAGGTAAGTGTGCGCTTCAGATTAGAAGGTTTTTCCTTTCACAAAAGGGCAGTAGATGATACATTTTCATTGATCTACAACCGCCGTCGGCTATGTAATTCGATGTTCTGTGTATAATGGCTATAAATCTCACTATGGCAGGCCTTACTTGATGCTTTTTGGCTATTAGATTGATTGCCTTGATTTCCTGGACGTTCTGTGGTTTCTGTCAATATGTAGCCCCAGAGACTTTTCTATAGAGTCCCAAACCAAATTTACAGAACATGAGAAATATATAGGCATAATGACACAGCCTTGTTATATAAATGGCAGGCATCTGATGGGCCAAGAACTTTCCAACCTAAGCATAAAAGACTTGCAAAATTTAGAGAAGCAGTTGGAGGTGAGCTTGAAGGCTGTCCGAATGAGAAAGGTACATACACTTCTCCCTATGCATTTATGACCCGGTTAAAACCAAATTTCATTCAAACTTTTAGGTAAAGAAGCGCGTCGGAAAAGTACGTGACTTGTCGTTTTGCGTAGGACAATTAAGTTATTGCGAATAAGCAGGGACATAAAAGAAAATCAGCTATGCCTTTCTTAGAACCTATATAAATTATCATCTAAAATTTTTCAAGCTCTTCACATAACTGTGGTAAAACACTGTCTGAACATTATTCTTAGTTTAGCATTGTTTGGATTATTTAAGAAGTTAATTTGAGTTAAACCTCTTTCAAAAACAGAGTTTAGTTTCTTGGCGTTGTTTTTCTTTTCTCATGTAGTAACTCTGCCCTAATCTGGTTTTTGACGCTACGACAGTATCAGGTTTTGAATGAAGAAATAGGAGATCTCAATAAAGAGGTTCTCTCTCTTTTCCCATTTTGATAACTGCCCCATCCTGTTTATATCTTCAACAGAAGACAATAACATCAGATTATGATCGGCGTCGTAGGTATCGAATGCAAGTGATTCCAGCGAAGTTGTAAGTAGGGAAGTTCCACACACTTTCGCTGATCGATACGACTAACATTTGCATGGTTATTTGCATTAGTCATTCATGCTCTGAAGTAAATGAAGCAGCACAGATCAAGATGGAGCTAAGGTACGATCAGTGTTGCAGTAAGTTTTAACTTCTTGCAACACAGCTCAAACCAAATCCTAGTGAAATATGAACATTTACATGTCATGTCTCTGTGATAGGCTGCAACTGCGGTAGGGAACAAACTGGCTCAATACATGGCTGTCGAGGAAGACCACATTGTTGATAATTCTCTGCACTGTTGGTCAAAAAATTCTCTGCACTGTGTGCGCGCTATTTCTAGAAGCTCCGGAGGAACTTTTTCATACACAGCTTAATAATTCTTATTAATTCTGTGAAGCGGATCTAATTCAATATGCTGATCAATTATCCAATATGACTTGATGAAAAGCTTGGTGCCAAAGGTTTCGTGTCAAATTAATGATCTGAATCTTGGTGCAGGCAAAATCAGCTTAAGATATCGCCCCGTTATATCTTACAGATCAGTGTACTGTCATCACCTAGTTTCTTCATCAGCAAAGTGTGATCCGAACGCCCTATATGATAGAGACGGACATCAGATTTACGCAAAGAGGATACAAAATCCACGACAAACTTCCTTTGGTAAAAAACACGAAAGAAAATACTCCATATTCGTTAAAGCAAAAGTTCCAATGGCCTAAAACTTGTTGAGCACGTCTTAAAAAGAGATGTCCGCAAGAGTGTCTACATAATTATTTTCATTTCAAGTTTTCTAAGGAACTAAAAAAGCGGGCAGCTATAAGTATTTGCATCTGTCTATACTCCTTTATGTCAGGGAAGTGATGAACGTCATTTCCCTGTCTTTGATGAAACTGACAGATCAGAGCGTTAAAAGGACAAAGTGAAGTGGCAACCCTAAAATTGAAAATCATTCAACAGTTTATGTCCAATTATAAATATGATAACTTGCTTAAAGTTTTCATATCATCTCAATATCAACTAAGTGGAAACCTATGATAATAGAACCCAGCAGAAATTTAGTGATTTTCTTGCAAAGTTAGGTTTCATCCCCGATCCAGAAGTGATCTGAATCATATGAAAGATCTTTCAAACAAATCGAAGCCCAAGTGGGAACACGAATCCGCTATGAGATATTAAAATCGATTCCTGAGTGTGAACGTGATATATTATAATCCCAACAGTATCGGGAGCACAAGCTGACCAGGGAATTGTGTCCGCCAGTTTTGTGTTCTTGATGCGCTACAACATCGTACGAACTGTCAAAAGTGTCTGCTCTAATTTGATTTGAATATGTTTGTACAGCTTAGCTTGGTTTCGTCAATTCATCCATCAGTAGCAGAAAGATATGCAGGCGCTTAATTTAATCTCCTCTGCACTTTTTTCTTCTCGAATGAAAGGAAAGTTCAGTGAGCTGAAAGGATAGATTACAATGCCTTGGTATGAACCCTAAAATGGGGAAAAAATTGAAGGGTTGATCTGCATAGACGAGTAAATCATTAGATGAAAAACGATTTGCCGAAGAATTAATAGCATTTTTTTATTATATGTAGTGTTATGCGGCTCTTCATAAACCCATCCCCATAAGTAAATAAGTCTACTAAATATGTCTAGGAATGACCATTACCTCAGGAAAAGTGTCAATTGAGTTCGTCGATTAATTTTGGCTGAAAATCACCAAAGTGAATCTCAATCGTTTTACATCACACGATTAGCTCTCACGTAGACATTCTTTGACAATTTTTTGCACTCCTGTAGACATTCTTTGATAATTTTTTTAATATCTTTTTTGGTTTTCCTTCTTCTTTTCTTTTTCTTTTCATTGCTTTTTTCTTTATTGAGGATCAGGAACCCTCTCAGGCACTAGACAAAGGCTCACGGGCCCTCGCTGCAGCTGACAAGGGTAAGGACAATCTTGCTTGGGGTTGGATGAGGCCGTGATGCCTAGATCCAACAATGGCATATTGCCCTTGCCTAGTGCCAGCAAGGGCATTGTGGCTCTCACTTGTGGTCGGTAGTGGTTGGTTGCGCCGGCCCCAATAAAAAAGGGTCTTCAAAAGAAAAGGAAAAGAAAAAGAAAAAACCAAAAAATTATTTAAAATTATGAAAAATATTCATGTTAGTATCGGTTGTATTACGTAAGAAGTCCAGCATCCACGTCAATGATTTCATGTCAAAATTGGCCAAATAGACTCAATTGACGCAAATTCAAAAAAATTAGGACTACATTGGTACAATTAGGTTTAGAATTGAATTGGCAACAATTAATATGTTAAAGTCTTTTGTATACTTTTTCCCCATTACCCATACTCGACCTTTTTCCATACCTACAAAATTTCAACAACTATTGAGAAACGTAGAAAAATGTAGATAGAAAAATAATGGCCGGTGACTTTTTATTTATTTATTGAAGTAACTTGATAACTATTTACAATCATATGGAACTTTTTTCATAATTTGCAAGTTAGCATTTCTTTTACTTTCAATTTCATTTGCAAAACTTACTAATGGTTTGAATGTATTAACTGCTATATGAAATTGCGAATCTAAACTAGACCAACTTGTTTAATTTTGTTCAATAAATTACCAACCTTACTCGGGTATATCACCACACTCCTAAAGGTAAACCAGAAAGAGAAATCTAACGGATTATTTATCTATTTTTGGTCGAAATCTAATGGATTATTAAATGGGTACCAAAGGTCACCCACAAAATAGATGTGTCATCACCTAGCGTAGACTCTCCTTCTAAGCCCATAAAAATCGCAACTCAGAGTCTCAATTGATCATTCATACATATGCAATTCAATTAATTTTTGTAGCCGCCATTAATCAGTTATTGATCGAGTAGACATCTAAGTAAAACGTGGAATATATTTTGCTTTTGCGAATCAAAGATTCTATCAACACAGGAACTTGATTACACTGTATTAAACTAAGGCCTTTTCGATAATATTTTGCAAGCAGTCTTGGTCAATTTTAACTTTAAGCCACCGCTTTACGTAAGCCCAGATGTCACCTTGACAATAGGAAGAGAAATATACTCTTTCCTTCTTTGATTGATTAACCAAATCATAATAACAAAATTCCACCGCTTCTTGAATTCCTTTTCCTTCTTCATTCTCCACAACATCTTTATTTATCTTTAATTGATGAAATTGTGGTATTCAATTATGATAAAGAAATATATCTAATCCAAACTTGTGTAGCTGATGAAGAAATATATTTAATCGATAATTTGTCTTATTGGATTAGTAAATATCAATTGAGAATAGAACATATGATGGGAAATTGGTCCAGCTGCAAGTCCATCAAATGTTCACTTTCGAAAATATACCTAGACCTAATTCCTTAATCCTTTCATAATTTACTCATATGAATCAAATGCTAAAATAGTGGTCTAAGAGAATGTTCTTAGACTGGGGTAAATGGATCTTAGTTCGCATATGACAGACACCTCTCTCAATCTCTCTCTGCGTCATCTTAATGGTTTGATCATCATGCAAAAGCCTCGAAACAACAATGGGCTTTGTGCTACCTAATCGATCCCATCTCATGAATAGAACTCGCGCCATCTTTTGTCTTCTTCTGTTTCTTGAAGTTTATAAATCACGAGGGGTTGCGTGAAACGCCTGTTTTCGGTCATCGCCGTTCATTTCCAGCCAGCTTTTCGTCATTTTTTTTTTTTCTGATTTTTGCTTTGAAAGAAGAACCGTCATCAATTTCTGATCTTGAAAGATCTGTTTAAGAGCGGCGAGAAGAGAAGATGTGGTGAAGGGAAGATCGCGATCCAAAGGATTAGTAGCTCGAAGAGCAGGCAAGTAACTTCTTCAAGAGGAGGACTGGGCTGATGAAGAAGGCAAAGGAGCTGTCCATTCTTTGCGACGCTGAAATTGGTGTCATCATCTTCTCCTGCACTGGCAAGCTTTATGACTACGCAAGCACCAGGTCCTCTCTCTCTCTCTCTCTCTCTCTCACAGCAAATAATTTTTCTTAGTGCCTGATAAAAAGAGAAGAAATTGGTAGGAAAATTTGGAGATGTGAAATCCATTGATTGTCAAATTTCCCTTTTAGTCAAATTAACTGTAGCCTCTAGTCGAGATCGAGATACAAAAAAGGTACATCTCATGCTTGAAACCATTTGACCTTTGCCGCGTTCAATCATTTCAACAAGATTCATTTGTATTCTGTGATAAATAGAGCCAGATCGTTCTACGTAATACTCCATTATAACAAAATTTGAGGGAGATGTATTTCAGAAATTGGGTTTCATGGACTATTTCTATATCGCAAGTGCCTTGCACTAATTAATAATGCTGCAAAACCAAGGGGATTTTCATTTTGTCTTAAAACATAGAAGTTTCTCGTTTAATTCCATTCAATTTTGTACAAAAAAAAAAAAAACTCCTGGAAAATTGTCACAGAAGTAAAATTTCTTCAAGCTCGATGTCTAGACTTTCATTGCTCAGAATCTGCTTGCTTACAATATAATATAGATTGCGGGGATTGCAAATAACCACACAGTAAGCACGAGGTGCCTCGTGGATTTTTCATCAACTTAACAATCTGCAAGAAGAAATCTGTTCTTGCATTCTAGTGCAGCATTTGAGAATTGTTCCTATGTTTTCTCTTTAGCGTTGATTCAGTTATCGAGCGTTATAACAAAATGAAGCAAGACAACCAGCAAAAACAAATTACTGCTGCGGAGATCCAGGTAAATGCCAAAGACCAAGTAAAAAGTACACATGTTGTTCCTAACTAGTAATGAGCTAATCATCTCTTTTGTGTCCTCATTGCTTAACCGAATTGGAGGTTCCAACTTTAAGTCCTGCTAAAATCTCGCACATGTAGTTCAGAAACGAGCAAGAAATGCAAATCAATGATGGAGAAGACCCGAACAATTAGCTGAACTAGATTTGCAAAAACATCTTATATTATATCTCTGGAGCTTTAAAACAGTGTATTGCAAGAAATGTACGATTTTTGTATTCATCGTGAGATCACTGTCAATCCTTCTAAAAGTTTAAGGTAATTAATGGAGGGAATGATTTCACTCAGTTCTTCTAGGCATGTTCGTGTTGGGACTTGGCAAAAGGCTAAAATCACTGAAAGTTAGTTATGATAAGGAACACAAATTGACGATGATCTCAATATATTTTCCTATATCTAAGACCTCCATCTCAAATATCATGTGAAAAATTTCTATAGGACATTACCATCCATCTAAAAGCTGATTCTCGAAAATTAGGAAGAGCATGGTGCAAGTACATAAGGTAGGTGGAGCTTATATATAAGAACTGTTAATCTTATTGCACCACCACTTAGTGCAAATAGAATGAGGATTTGTACTTGAAGTTGAAGAATGGAAAATAACATAAACAAGATAATCTGTTCAGAGAGAGAGAGAGAGAGAGAGAGAGAGAGAGAGAGAGAGAGAGAGTGAAATATTAGAACTCGACTCCGATACTAACAAAATATTGTGCTCCTCTCTCAATATCCAAAGGATTAAACTAGTAGACAAATGTGTAAATCATGTGATTTGATATTTATATTCATTAAGAGTCTCTCTTTGTGACTAGCTCCACCAATTTTTGTGTCGTGGACATTCAAACAATACAGAGAACGCTCCTTACCCCCAAAAAAAAAAAAAACAATACGAGAACGCTAGATTAGTACTATTAGAGTAACAATGTGATTTTAAAGGGTTAGAGAGTAATTAAAGTATAATGCGGCATTCAAATGGAAAAGTCATAATCATTTGCCTGAGTCTAATTGTGTGCACTAATTTTAATCCATTAGTTTTTGAAAGGAGAGACGGAGAGCTTGATGCAACAGCTGAGGTGTCTGCAAGAATACAATAGGTACATCTTCTGCTTACTTGGTTACAAGTTGCATTTTCCATCCAACTAAGGATTAACTGAACTTGGAAATGACCGGCATAAAGTCAGAATTTTCAATAACCTATACAAGCTAAGCTTCACTATTACTATAACTACAAGTAGGTAAAACATTTAGGTTGAAATATCCCGCATTGTTCGATTATGAGGTCTATATGCTCTTTAGATATATGCGGCCTTCTTCCACCTATCAGCTTAAGTTTTTGAGTTAGATTTTTTCAATAAGGTATTAGAGTCAGGTTCTACCCCAGTTTATTTCGCATGTGCATCTGCCATGATATAGTTATTCTTGTTTATATATGCGTAAGCTTTATTTTAGATGTTGAAAAACCATCATAAATTTCTTTTTGTCGCCCAAATTTACTTTGGAGTATAATGAAAACCCAAAGGAGATAAAAGACATCGTAAATGCACGAAGGGATGCCATTGTCAATGTTGGCTAGATTTGAAGTCTTAACTATACCAATTAGAGAACATGCGGTTAACAAATATGACCTTTTCCTAACCCGAGGCTCATTGGATTAGAATTCTTGTTTTAGACTATTGATCACGAAGAAATGAGGTGATGATTATTATCATTCGGGTCACATCTATATAATCATTCACCCTTCTATTGGTAATCCTAAATTCATGTATGAAAAATCAAGTTCGCTATTGAAATTTGAGGTCCTCGGCCCAAGAATAATGCATGTGATTAGAGTGTTTCCTGAATGCTTTGTCAAAGAATTAAGCATTTGCAGTTCATTTGATTGTCCTCGAGCACACAGGCTACTGATGGGAGAAGAGCTTTCGAAACTAAGTTTGGAGGACTTGAAAGTTTTGGAAAATGTGCTAGAGATGGGTTTGAAGAATGTGCGCTCAAGGAAGGTAATACATGTGAAGACCCCGTCATTTGCTATGCAATAAATATCCTGATTCGTTTTACTTAGTTTATGCTCGGCATGCTTTTGCGTAATGTGCCTATTTGTTATTATTCATCTACATAGGACCAGGCTTTCATGGAAGAAATGGGGGAGCTAAAGAGAAAGGTTTCACATGCCAATCTACTCTCTCTCTCTCTCTCTCTCTCTCTCTCTCTCTCTCTCTCTCTCTCTCTCTCTCTCTCTCTCTCTCTCTCTCAATTAGAATTGCTTCATCCCTGTAGACAATTGGTTTCTTGTGGGGTTGCAGGTTGATGACGTTGAACAAGAAAATGTGGAATTGAGGAAAAAGTTTAGAGTCATAAGTCAAGACCCCATAGAAATTAAGGGGGAGGTACACACCTTTTCCTGGAATTTCGTAGACCAATCAAAGATTTGTTTGCCTTCACTACGAAATTTCTTTGTTTATTTCAGACATTCATCATGCACAAGGGTAAAAAAAGAAGTATAATCTTTGAACTAATTTTCACAAAGTAGACAAAGTCACTCCGTCCTAATCATAGATTATATAGATCTCACATTGGTCATATACTCAAGGGTGAAACGGTGGGAATTGCATCTCAATAAAGGGCGATTGTTAGGTATTTTTAGAGCGCATCATTTCTGTCCATGCAAACCAATCACCCCATAAATAGCATTATCTTGTTGGAAAGAAAATTGCAAACTCGTGTGCTTCACACAAGGGATTGCATTGATAGGGATACCATGCTTCTACAAACAATTAGAAGTATTTTCTCAAGAAAAAGACTTTCAAACTCCTAAGATAGGGCTTCCCCATGTCAGAATCATGATGTTTCCCTGTAATTCTTGAACCTCGGACTCGATAGTTTTCCCAACTTAAGGATGTTTCGAATTTGTTCCTCTCTGTCAGTTTTCTGCAGAAACTAGTTCGAGTAAAGAAATTAGCAATGTTGTCAATCAAGCAATGCCGGATAAAGATGAGATGCCTGAACGCATACATCTCCAACTAAGCTTGCAACCAAGGCCCTATCTTTTGGATGCGCATAAAATTGCAAGCAAATAGCAGTAAGTATTTTGCTTTGCCTAACAGATTTTGAAAAAAAGAAGTGGTTTTTCCAAATGGGTTCAATTCATATTCCATGTTACTCCTTATTCCATTATAAGACACAAAAATCATTGATTGCGAACCACAATATCACTTCATCGTTTGTTGCATTTGATGGCTGATTGTCATGACCATTGAGGAATGTCAGATATGCTTCTCAATTAGTGAATTCCTACTGCGGTGTAGTTGCTAATAAAAGTGGATCCATATGGTGTAGAATTACGTTTTCTCAGACTACGTATACATTTTGTGTACAATCAACCCTGAATCAGCTATAGTCTTCAACCCATGTCAATTGAAACGAACTATCATGTGAAATTTGTTCTCCCATATATACTTGTTTAATAAATGTGGTTACTATAGAGTAGATGCTGTGTCGATTGAAACCAAAAATGGAGCATTATAGTATCCTCCAGGTGCATTTGCAACCGGTGCACCTAATTTAGAATAGGAGTAGTACTTAAGGGTCAACATGTCAGCTTGCGAGCATTATAATGTACTTAGAATATTACTGTTCATGTCAGCACCGGCGGTACCCCATGGATGGTCGACATTTCATGTCGGTGATTTTTTGCCAATAGGATTGAATTGACAAATGGTGAAAAGGTTTAAGACTGAATCAGCAAATTTAAATGTTTAAAATTGAATTGGCAAAAGTATAAAAGGTTTAGGACTTTTTTGACAATTTCCCCAAACTATTGATGAACTCAATAACAACATGTTAGCTTGCGATCTCCATAAGACTTATTCTCTAGGGGTGACAATATGAAGTGAAGTATTTAAACTCTATTGCCAGTCCGTATGATAATAAAATCTTATCTGGATGACTTGTACATTTTTTCGTTTTGCTCTTTTGATAGATTCAAAGTCAATAAGATATTGCCATTATTAGGTGGCATACCTATAGACAAATCGATGTTCTCGAGGTCAAAGTACATTTATCTTTTATCAGGAAAAACTGACATGGTGAAAAATGTAAAAGAAATCACCAAATGGAGTTTGACAAAATGCAAGTGTACCATATTGAATGACAATTACTTTTTCTTTCATTTAACCTTGTACTGTATGTACGTTAGTATATATTTATGTATGTATGCATGATCTTACAAGATGGTGAGTGTATACACTATGATCTGCTCAACGGTGGAACACATGAACAAATAATTAACTTCCAAGGTTAAGCTGAAAATCAGCTTAGGCACTAACTGTATGGACACAGCTGGCTGGTATTATCTTGATGGGGTACTTTACTTTGTGGTGTCATGCTTGATCAGCTTCTACATAGATGAGCAAAAGTTGCTGTCAAGACATTTGAAGTGTTTAGACCAATTTGGTAAACCCATTTTTGTAACCCTAGCATTAATCATCCTTTATTTGCCATCTTTTTCATGCGATGAAGAACTTTCTCTTACGATGATGCTCAAGATGGTCGTCCACAAGAAAACTCCGAAGGGTATCTCTCAAGTGTATCTAATGTCAAGTGTAGTCTTTTTGAAAAACAGACAGCTCCTGCAGTTGAAGTCTTTTCTTAAGAATCTGCATTTCCGTCTTCATTACAGATAGATGATGCGATCTAGATGATCGAACAGAAAGGATAAGGAACAAAGTTGGAACAAGACAGAAAGTCTTTGAGCTTCATTTATTACAGATGATGCAGGAAATTGCATTATCATGCTGCTGAAGTGGATAGGACACCCCTAATGATCTGAAATGAAATTAAAAGGGGCATACAGGAGAATATTGTTTGGAAACCATGGTGAGTTGCCATTTTAGAAAAGAAATTATCTAAATAATTCAATAATCTCTATTTTCGGCTAACAATGGACTGACTTTTCGATTTTGCCGGTCCTTGTCCTTTTGGCCGTTTGTTTTGGCTCTTTTTAATTGTACATATTTTGCTCTTCCCATACCACCCTTGCAGTTTTATTGACACGTTGTGGTATGCGGTTGGGGTTCATTTTGTAATTTGTTCTTTTTTTGTTCAATACACTTCTTAATTTACCAAAAACAAAATCAGCAATCTCAAACATATACAGAACAAAGATAGCTAGCAGGAGCCCATTCGTCAACAGTGTTGGAGTATTGAGATCAGAAGCAAGAATCCAAGAGACAGCAGCAACAAAGAGCGGCCAAACCGTAAATTCGCCACAAAAGAGACAGAGTAGGATACATCACATAAGCGACTTCTTCATTGGCTTGTGAATGATCATAGTTCACTAATTCTAGCTAAAAGGGTGTTGTTCTTTTCTAATTACTATTTGTTGAGATTGTCCCACATCGGTTGGAGAAGGATCTGATAGTCGATTTTATAAGTATGAGGAAATGCCTCATCCTTTGAGCTAAATTTTAGGATAAGAAAGGCCCAAGACCACTCAAGAGATGGATGAAGATGAGAACCAGATAGAGGCAGGGGACCATTGCGATAATTCATTGTAAGAGTTTCATAGGACCAAGACCTTTCCTTCTCTTCATCAAAATCATTATGACGATTTAGGTAGGACGGAAACGCAAAGAGAGATCAGCTTTTTCCCCTTTACTTTTTTGGCATTTTTTAATTACGTTTTTAAGTCTATTATTTTTTTTAATCTATCATATCTCTAACTTTCCTTTCTACTTTTGCTCAACCTTTTTGCAGAGCGCGCAAGTCGAACACCGCACCTATAATACTAACATCCACACCTCTTTAATCCCTTTACTAATAGGGTCGTATTTTTTTAGATCTACTAGTTTTTTTTCTTTTGGGGTCAAAAAGTCTACTAGTTAAGTAGAAGAGAAAGGAGGGGAAAGAGAGGAAAGAGAGACTAAACCACAATGAAATAAAAAGTGGAAATACTCATAGATAATATGTGCTAATAGTAACAATAATGATAAAAAAAATATATATTAATAATAATTGACACATTTTATGGGTGGGCCCCCTATGTTGGGCTAACCCAGCCTATTACCTGCAAAAGTTTTTCAACGTGTTCTTTAACTTTGAAGCAAAAACAAGGAGGACCCCACTTCTCTCTTGAATGCAAAGCTAAGAAGAACTACCTCTCAAGGCTGCAATCAAGGCATTTAACCTGTGGAAATAAGATAAATTCCTAAGTGTAATATAACCAGTTCAATTAGTGATTCAAGAATTTTCTGGACATGTCTCTCATGTTCGAATATGGAATTGTTTCCTACAATAACAATAATACACGGTTAGGTTGTTGTTCTTGTTGTTGTTGTTAGGTTAAAAGAGTGATTGGTAGCCAGACTTTTTGCACCGATAACTTATGATTTTATACATGTAAGATTTTATGCGGTTACCACTAATCTTTATAAATACATTTTATATATAGTTTTACCAAATAATGATCTACTATCTATAGTCATACTATGAAAGGTGCTTTCTCCACAAAAAATTAAACATGGTTGATTCAATTCGAATTTATCAAAGCATTACACCTAAATTACTCAATTTGACAATGTTAGAAACATTGTTTTAACTCAATTCAAGTTACTTTGAATAACTCATATAAGAGTTGAGTACTGACCAAATAAGAGACAGTCCCAACCAACCCTACCTTGTATCCATAACGAGAGAGAGATTTTGGACCACTGGAGTTGAGCGTTTGAAGTTCCAAGGTGAAGTGATTCAACCCAACAAGATCAAGTTGAACTAGAGCAACCTATATAGGTAATTAATCACCCGATGTATTATAAACATAGCAATAAATTAATTGATTTCGATCGAAAAAGAAAATAAGATAATTGATTGCTTGAATATAATCATGCAATCAAGACTATAAACTCTAAGGATGTGTTGTTATTGCACATGTAAAATGTAGATGTGGTTTTTGCATTTCTACTTAATATATTATAAACTACGCCAACTCATATCGGAGATGCAAAGTTTCTTTGAGCAGGAATCACTAAGCTGGTGCACAGTTATTTGAAAAATTGGCTCTTTCTCACTTAAAAGTTTGTAGGCTTTCATGATCGTCTATGTAGTATCCATGACTTGCCGCTCAAGATGGTAGAGTTGATTCTAGTCCACCATCTCTCATTGGCCAATACTAAAGGACAAGATTAAAATACTTGTCACATTCAATTTGGAATCACGATTATTTTAGGTGATAATCTCAATGCATTGGTCATGACACATGAAAGCGTTGTCCATTCAAAACCCTTAATTGAGTTGGAAATATGATTTTTTTTTTAAGAAATCACTGTACCCAACACTAATCATGACTAAGTCTATACTTATAGGTTAAGAAAAGCTAATTCACCAACTTCTAAATTTTTGTCAATATGCATTCTTCCAAGTGAGCTTAGAACTTACTTTTGTCTCAACAAATCTAGAGTTCACACTACCACCTCTATGCATGCATTGCACGTGCCTTTTTCTATGGATCCAACAATATGAATTTGTGCCTGACCCACACAGAAGAAGATAAGTAAAGGGCCTACATGAGCTTAGAGGAATGAATCATGATGAGTCATTAAACATTCAGGTCTAGAAAGGAACCCCACAACTTAATCAGAACACTTGCAGTCACTTTGAAATCGAATATAAATCTAGGACAGCAGGTTATATTCCCGAGTACGTCTAGGGGTGATTAGTTCCCGATCCGGTCCGGTTTCCCTCAAAAATCGGGAATCGAACCGATGGTCTTCCCAATTTGTCGAAACAGGGAACTGGACCGACCATCCCGGAAACAGAACCAGATTGACAAATGGACCAGACCGGACCAAAAAGAAATGTAGCCCAAATTACTTTCTAATTATTGAAATCAATAACATTATAGAACTTCAATGTCTATATAAAATGACTTCCCAATAACAAAAAACAAGAGGTCCAAGGAGGCAAAAGAGATTCACGGATCAAATCTCCGGTCCGAGCGGTCCGGTCCGGTCCTAGGAACCGGGAATCGGACTGGACCAAACCGGTCACCGATTCCATTTTAGGAACCGAGAACCGGACCACCGATCCCGGTCCAATCTTGGTCCGGTCTAGACAGTCCCGGTTCGATCGGTCCAATTTGCTCATCTCTAAATACGTCTATATGACTTTGTGAAACTGTATATCAGACAAGAAAGATTATATTAGACGAAAAATAGTGCAAAGAATCCTGTCGTACCTTATTGCTATGAACATGCGCAGCTTGAACTCCCATACTTTATGACTTTGGGGCAATCCAAATGTGAACGCACATAATTTACTCCTTATTTTAACTTCGAAACGTACGAGGTGGTGGGCATGGTCATGTGATAATGTTCTTTACTAATGTGAACGCAAATGATGTCAGTCATTTTTCTTTTCCTCGACCCAAAAGTTCCTTATCCTATTTCTATCTATGCTGAATTCTCTCTCCTGTTTGCTGTTTCCAACAGCCGGGACTCTAGCCTTTTTGGGTCACTCACAACCTTTGCAGGCAAGAGATGTTCTTCCCAAAACATTCAGATGATGTTGGGATTAGATTTCGCACACCTTGCAAAATCACGCATTTTCGGAAATTTTAATAGCACACTCCCCCACATTGATCGGATACATTGAAGATTTTACTCTTGAAATACTCCCAACAAAACTTAAATCCAAAACCAAAATGAGAGAAACAAACCCACTTACCGTTATATGATGGATTTCATGGCTGAATCATTCCAACAGCTTTTACTTACTTCACACCAATATTTGAAATCCTTAATGGAGGCCACACTAGATAGGCCACCAGTACACAGTTTAACTGGTCCAGGACCTTTAGCCGGAAAAACCGGACGATTGATAGAGTAAGTGACGCCCAACATAGTTCGTTATGCAGTCGCCAATCAAACATAGATACGTTGTGTGAACACGAAGTTTGCTAAATATAGTTTAAACGAATCTCGTAGCCCAGTTGGTTGGAGTACTTCTATTCTCCAAAAAGTCAGTGGACTGAATTGCCATTTTTGCGACCAAAATCTCTCCTTTCACAGCAAATGAAAAACAAGATCAAAACTGATGAAACCCAAAACAGTCCGACCGGTTCGGCCAGTTCTTGGCCTGATTTGATCCCATCGGAACAAGGGCATGAACGGGACCAAAGGTCTAACTGGTTGAACCGGCTGGACTGATCCACTCGTAAAAACATTGTTTCGGACCTCATCAAAGAGAATTAAAAAAAAAACAAAGGAAGGAAACGAAAAAACCACCAACACGGCTCGAGCGTGGGACTCCACGTTGCGAGCTCCATTCCCTCTGTCCGTGAACATACTGATGAAGAAAGAACAAGTCAAGCTGACATTTTCATGATAATAATATCAGTGATTGCATGTATTATTACCTGGGAAGCAAGCATATAATTATGAGCCTCTGTCATCTGCTGCACAAACTAGATGACAATAAGATGGTAATTGTTAAAAGGGTTAGAGAACCATAGTTAATCTTGTCATCCGACAAAATCCCATTGTGCATACTTATCAGATGTCGCAAGAGGTGGTTAGCAAAATGGTGTGGTCGAGGTCCATGCTGGGTTTTTTTACTAGGGGTTACGTCTAAGGGAAGCTTATTAACGCCATGAGCTGATATGAACATGCAGGCTCTTATATGGTCCTTGATTAGTATTTGACCCTGATGGAAAAGTTAACAACAAACTCAACAACAAAGATTGCTAATGCTGACGTATGTCGAAAGAATTACAGGCTCTTATATGGTCCTTGATTAGTATACTGCTTTTGATTACCAGCCGAGAATGTAACAAGACCAGCACAAGGCAGAGTTCTCATCTCTAGTTATGAAAGGTAAACATTTTCGATGTCAATTCATCTGATGCATTGCATATAGATGTACCCATCAAAATGATGAGCGAGCCAGGAGTTTATAAAGAAACCCTAAACCCTAGATGTTCGATTCAATGGGTTCTAAGGGAGAACATCAATTTACTATCTATCAAATTGTATGTGGACTTGCAATATGAACGGCTTTGAATTGCAGGAAGAGCTCAAAAAGTCTGTCAATATCTTGATTTACCTCTCCTGTTAAAATAATCAGAAATTTCTGACCAAAATACTCACTCAACCGTTGAACATCTTCAGCAATTCCAAGCAAATTAGTAGGTTCTAAGTTAGGGGAAAATTGTCCAAAAAGTTAATAAGGTGTTACTAGCTCCAATTAAACCATGCAAAGTGCAACACTACCAAACCTTTCGAAAACAATTGATTTGATTTTGAACTACAGTATTTTACCAAACTCATAAGTAAATTATGAAAAGAAAAAGATGCCCCCGACCTCAATGTACTTTAGTTCTGTAAGACTCCATTTTTAATTTGAATACCATTAAAATGGGTAAACTTTCATATTTTTCTGCATCCTCGGTTGGAGGATATATTCATTCAAACACGTATATGATTGATGAGTTACAAAGATGGACATTACCTACATTTATTTTTAGTTAAATATGGATGTTTGTGAAAACCATAATTTTATTTCTTGCTGATAAGGTAACGCTTACTCCAATTAAGAATGGAGAAAAACTGGGGGACTGTAATATATATAACATATATATGAAGCCCTAGTTGGGGATTTTAACCAACATATGCAGTCGGTCTGAACTAAGTTCTCTGATGGTTTATATCATAAACTGAGATTTTCTCAATTTAAGGAGCATGTATAATGAATTAAATTATCCAGTGATACTGATCACGTATTCTAAAGGGTTAATACCACGAAAAACCCCAAACTGGTACGCTTGTGACAAATTTACCCCAAATTATTTTTTTGACCACGAAAACCCCAAACTGGTACACATGTGACAAATTTACCCCAAACTATTTTTTTAACCTCAAAAAACCCCAAACTGGTATATTTGTGACAAATTTACCCCAAAATGATATATTTGTGACAAATTTACTCTCCGTTAATTTTCGTTAAATTTAACGTTAAATTGCTTAGTTGGATGGCATGTGGCACTTCACAGGTATACCGGTTTAGGATTTTTACCCTCCGTTTACCATGGAATGGATTCCTTTGGCACTCCGTTCATATATTTTTTATTTACCTTTTATTTTATTTTCTTTTTTAAATGAACATTAATTATTTATATTATTTAGTTTTTATTCACTCTTTTCTTTTTGGCTTTTACTTTTTTTTCTGGCTTGGGTGGTCACTAGCCTCGATGACAACCGGGTGATTGGCCACAGGCGAGCTCAAAGCTCACGAATCCATCGAGTCACTCGCTTTAGACTCGCGAGATTAGAGCTCGCCAAATCTGGAAAGTTGCTAGCCGTTGACCCGGAGGGGAGAGGGACAATAGACAAAGAGAGAGTGGGATGAGAGTGCAGAGGAGCATGTTAACCTTATAAGAATGCTGGAACAAAGAAGTGAGAAGAGCAGCAAGATGTACAGCTTCACGCATTCTCCGAGCTTTACTGAGAAAGCTAGAATGGAAAAGTCGGAAAATTTCAAACTGCACAATCTGTTTCTGTTTTGATACCTAAAAGAAGTTGGTATTATTTTAGATTGGGTTCTGCTCTGTTAGTGTTTCAATAAGCTGTAAAACTACCCTTAGTGATCTTTTGCATAGTATGTTCATGTAATATAAATAGATGAAGAAGTGTAGATGAAATCGATCAAGCTCTGAAATGAAAGCTTTCTCTGTGAATACTTGTTCTCCATGTTCACTCTGTTCTTCTTCTTTTTCTCTATTCGTGAGTTTCTCATGTATCAGAGCCTTCCTGTGAGCACGAGAATGACAACAAGAAGCTCAGAACTATCCTTTTCCAATCCATGTTAACATCTCCAACTTCTCGTCACAATCAGTTGACAGAGGACAATTTCCTCCTCTGGCAAGCACAGTTCCACAGGTTCCTGAGAAGCCAAGAACTGTTTGGATTCATTACGGTGAGATTTGTCGCCTGCTCAGACGTTACAGGTGAAGTTGAAGGTCGTGACGTTGAAGTAGTGAATCCAGATTATTCAGATTGGGTAAGAACAGATCAATGATATCATCGTGGATCAGTGGAGCGTATCAGAAAATATTCTGAGTCTGATCATGGTTTGGAAACGTCACATGAGGTATGGCAAACTTTTGCCTTAACCGATCACGCAGAAGTCTATAGCTAGAGAATTTGAACTGAGAGGGAAGCTACAAGCATGTCAGAAACGGGATCGAGCATTATCTGTTTATCTCAGAGAATATAAATCAATCTGTGATCAACTAAATGCAATTGGGAAGCCTGTAGATGAGATAACTAAGATGTTGGTGTCTTGGAGGGATTAGGATCTGAATATGAGAGTTTCAGAACTACAATGTATTGCTTGAAGCCTCACCAGAATATGATGAAGTAATTTCACAATTAGAGAGATTTCGAAACAAGATACAAAGCTATTCATCAAGCCGTATAATCCTCATCTAGTCTTACTATGGACAAAGAAAATCTGAAAGGTCAGCAGAAGATAGAAACTGATAGTGAACTTTGTTCAGCAAAGTGTTGGGTTGGAGATCATAGAGGCAATAGCGCGGGGGAGCAGCTATAGCAGAGGGCGTTCCTTTTACAGTAGAAATCGTGGTTATGGATATCTGGAAGAAGTCAAAGCTACAGAGCAAATAACGTAATCATAATCAGGAGATCAGTTGTAGCAGTTTAATAATTTTCCCAATTCTTGTCAAGGATTTGTCCTTATGTAGAACTTCACAGAGGTATCAAGATACCAAATCTTTATCCTCATCCAAACTCGACATCTAAACAAACAGTCAAAGGGAGAGACAATAGCAAAAATAATCGGTTGGAGTGTCAATATGTAGGAAGACCAGGACATGATGCCCTTCATGCTGGTATAGATCGCAATCATAAGGCAGAGGAGATTCCAACCGCATTAGCCGCACTACACTTGAAGATCCAAGAGGGAATGGGTATCAGACATGGTGCTATCTGCCACAATGCAGATCCGGATTATTCTTAACTCCTCTAAATACAATGGTAATGATACAATTATGATAGGGAATGGCAATGTCTACCTTATAGATTATACTGGAATGCTGAGTTGCATAAGATTTCAATACATTACCATATAAATGATGTGATGATTGTTCCTAAGATTATGATGGAAGGAGAGTAGGGCACTACTGGTCTACTTATAGGCTTATACTGGGTATAGACTTGGCTAAGAGTTTCCATACAGATTTATCATATACATTTAAAACCTCCTGAGTATTGATGTGTGGCTGATTGTTCCTGACACTAAAGAAAATCATCGCTTTCTGTGTCAGTAGCGACTAAGCAGAATTATTTGACGGCTGCTGCATTTTGTTTTTGATAAAAAAAAAAATGGTGTATATATAAATGGATCTATACCACTAACCAGTGATCGGAAATGCAATGATGGCTGCGAAGGAAGTTAATAGGACATTACCGATTGGACTCTCCCTAAAAA